>JANRGW010008117.1:0-33867 GCA_024733675.1 Psilopsiagon aymara
ACTTGTAGCTCAGCCCCTCCATAGCCCAGCAGAAGGAACCGAACCCACGCAGAGCCCAGCCGCACTACACCAGACCTCACCCGAGGCTGCCGCCCGCGGCCGACCTCCGCGCTTACGTCACGCCGCGCCGCCGCTGCGTCACCGCCCCTGACCACGAGGCCGGGTGGGAAGGAGGCGAGAGGTGAAGCGGGAGCGTTGCGGCCCCGCCCGCTGAGTTCGCGCCTGCGCAGAAGTGGCAGCCGGGCCCTGTCATCGCTCCGGGTTGGGCTGCTCACGCCCTCTCGGTGGCCGGTGGGTGCCTGCAGGGGGTGGGTCGGGCTTGGGTGCGGCATCGCATCACATCACGTCGCGGCGCCGGGGTAAGTGGAGTGGAGCGGAGCCGACCGAACTGGAGCGCCTCACCGGTGAGTTCCGCCTCTCCGCGATGTGCTCTCGGACCTCCGCTGGCGCGGGCGCTGCCGCCCTTCGGCCCGGCGCGGCGGGCAAAAAAGTGTCCGGGGTCGCGCTCGGTTTTGGGAGCGGGGAAGGGAAAGCAGGCGGGCAGGCGTGGGGCGGCCGTTGGGCCGAGGCGGTTACGACCGTTTATGGGTGATGCCGCTTAGCTGGTGTGGGGCGCGCTGTGGAGGGACCTCGGCTCCTGGCACCGCCCCCGTCGGAACGGGCGGAGGCGCCCCTCCGCCGGGGCTTCCTTCGGTCCGCCCCGTGGCCGCTCTCTCCGGGCGCCAGCGAGGTAGCGGTGCCCCAGGGAGGAGAACTGTGGAGCCCGTACCTCAGGCTGACTGCATTTGGGGTGTCCCGAGCGAAGGAACCGCTGGAACGGGCGTATGGCTCGGCCCTTGGGGTGGCCGGGCGCAGCGACGTTACACAGCCCGCCCCAGTCTGCGGGAAACATCCAGACTCTTCCTGTGGCACCGTTACCCGCCCTGCCTTTGCTGATAGAAAAGGGGTTGGGTGATTTCCCTCGCGTTCTGTATTTGGTGTCGACACTTTTGACGTCACGCGTGGTAGTATCTAGCAGCTGACAACGTGAGTTGGCTTGACGGCAACGTACAGAGGGCTAAAACACTGCTGTGATTTGAGGTCAAAGTACAAAGCTGCTGCGGATACTAACCCGTGAAAGAAAGAAAGAAACAAAAAAAATCCACCTTCTATGGAAATATATACCTGTTTCAGCTGAAAGCAGAATGTTTCTTCTTACCCCACTGGAGGCGGAGATAAATCTTGACTGCAGAAATCTTGAAGCACTATACTCATACATCTTTTTTCACTTTTTGTGTTGCAGGTTGAAGCTTGCATTGCAGTCACTGCTACAAATGTGTGAAATTTGCTGTTGCATAGCTATGTCTTAACCGAAGACTTCATCATTTTGATGTCCACTTCTGAATGTGGTAGGATATAGCTAGTGATAGCTAGGGAAATATTTGACCATGCGTCATCCTCTGAGATAGGTAAACAGAAAGCAATATATTTTAAGCTGTTTGACTGTTCTAGTTTTTTTTTGGTTGGGTGTTTTTGTAACATCACAAAAATAAGCATCTTGTTTACTGCATTTTGACTTTTGCAGAGAAAAATAGACCATCGTGTTGTGCTGGCAAGAATTCTGCCCTTTTCTGTTTTGTGTAACATTTGTTTGCTAACTGGTGGCTTGCTAGTATGAGCAGTTTTATGTAGAAGCAGTTTATACATGTTAAAATCCCGCAGCATGTAAGACTGAATGTATTCACAGTGCATTTTGTTCCACATTCTGTTAGTCATGCTGGCTTCCAAATGGTCAGAGCTGAAAAATTACAGAAATTTTACAGTGTATTACATTGATTTTTAAATCGTTCTGAAAATATGGGGAAACTTGCTGTCACAGAAGTGGAGTATGAGTAATGGTGAAATCACTGTCATAATTTCTTCATCATCTGCAGTACTGAAAAGGAAAGACAAGTATAGCTGTGTATTCATTCCAGATAGGTACAAAGTCTGTTATCACAAACACTGGTAATTAAAATTTAGGCGTTCGGGCTGCGGGTTTGCATGGGGGAGTTTGTGTCTGTGGCCTCCTGTTATGCACAGTAACTATGGAGCTGAAGCTCATGTTGTTTGCAGTGGAAGACTGGCGGCTTGAGTTTTGCCTATATATTTTCTTTAAAATTGGAAGTTCAATTGACTCAGTTGTTTAAATGTAATGATTGACACATTGTAGTCTTCTTTGTGTTGCATAACTGGATTGATCAGAGATGACCAATTTTTTCCAAGCTATGAGTCAATTGTTGGTTTTGGGGATGATCTTGAGGCTGTACCCAGTGCATTCTGGAGTCATGCAGATCTTCATGCAATGACACAAGTCTTTAACGTCTTCTTAAACAATGTTTGAGGTCTTTGCCACTTGTTAGAATTGATTGTTACTGCCACTTATATAGATCTGGATTAAGAATTAGAGAAGTTTAACAAAGAATGGTACTTTAAAAAAGTTTTATAAAACTGGAAACTTGCACATCTTAAAAGTTTTATCTGAGATAGGAAGGAAAGCATTTTACTGCAAAGTTAATGTAAATACTGTCCAAGAAAGTAAATCAGAGTCTTAAAAATTGTTCATTGTTTCAGTATGTTGGTATATAGAAAGTGAACTTGTGGATTACATGCTTTATAGAAGGTAATATAAATGCTGAGGACAATACTGAAAAACGGCACCTTTCTTCTATTTTTAACAGCTACACAGAAGGGATATTCTAGAAAAGTCAAGTTGGAAGATCACTGTGAGCAAAGGAAGCATAAACATGTTGTGCTGGGGAAACGCCTCTTTTGGACAGCTTGGATTAGGTGGAATTGATGAAGAGATTGTTTTAGAACCCAGAAAAAGTGACTTTTTCTTAAATAAAAGGGTGAGAGATGTAGGATGTGGACTCAGACATACTGTTTTTGTCCTGGATGATGGGACTGTTTATACATGTGGATGCAATGATTTAGGACAACTAGGGCATGAAAAAGCCAGGAAAAGACCCGGTAAGTTCAGAAGTAATGAACTGTGGGGAGTACTTATAGTTGTCCGTATATTTGTTTTCATTATGCTACCAAGGTTGCCAAGCATTTGTGCATGTGCTGAATTGTGTGCATGGTGGGCCTTCCAAGAATGGCCATGTTTTTAACTTGAAAAGCGTTCCTTTGCTTGGATTGCATCTTGTGACAATTGGAAACAACCAACTGTGAAACATGTATGCCCCCTCATATTTTTGTCTGCCATGCAGCTGGACAGTGCCACTGTGTTTTATTTCCAGCATGGAATCACTTTACCTGAGGCTATGGGAGACTTGGTGGCTGTTGTTAATCTCAAGGGGAGGTGACCTGCTTTAGTACATGGGTTAGCATTGCACTGTATATATGGGTTTGGCTACTGGAATATGGTAGAAACTAACATGTGGCATACCATAGCTGAGAAACATGCTGTGTTATTTTAATCATCTAATACATGATGTAGAGCAGATCTGATTAAAGCAGTGTTCTTAATATTACTTTTTTCTTTTTTTTTAAATACAACTTTCTATAAAAAACTTTTCAGCATATGCAGCATGATGGGAAGAGGATTTGGAAAAGCCTAAAGCATTAAATAGGAAGAAAAAGCTCAAAGACGTTTCACATCTATGTTAGATGTGTGTTTCTGCTTCCTGCTAGTGCAGTTCTATAGCAGAAGTGGGTAAACATCTTGCAGGGACTGCAGAGGAGTGTGCACATGGGCTCCCTTCAGAGCTGTGCATGTGAGTCATAGCTGTGTGATACTGAGAGATGTGGAACAGTGCTTCTGACAGGACTTACAGCATATTGTAAGCAAACTGAAAAGGCTTAGTAAGAGTTTATTCTAATCACTGCTTATAGGAATTTTATGAGTTACTTGGCACAATAATTGATATAAATATTTAAAATGGAAATAAGTCATTATGCAGTATTTTAGTAGTTCTCCTTTATTCAGAGTTTCAGCTTTGGTGCCAGATAAAGATTTTTTTTTTTGTTTTGTGGTTTGTTTTTTTTATGTGTTTGGGTTTTTTGTTTATTTGCTAGTTTGTGTGTGTAGTTGATGTGTAACTTTTTAAAATTAATTTGGACTTCTATTGGGAAACAGTAGATGGATATTAAAACTGATAAACTTTAATCTTATGCAAGTGCTTGCTTCACAGACATGAATAGAAACTTAGCTTATCAAACTGCCTGAATAATTGTTACCCACTTTGAAATGATGCTGAATTGTCTTTTAAATGTTAAGGCTACTACAAAAATACTGGATTTCTGTGTTTTGTTTTTTTTTTTTTTTTTTTATATAAGACTTGCATGAGCTTTCGAGTATCATGGAGAAACATCTGGTATAAATCTCTCTATTTTTAATTTTTTCTTTATTAACGTGCCCAGGCACAGCAGTCATGAAGACTGTAATGTCCTCCTCCCTAATTTTTCTTTCATCTAGAGGCTACTGACAATGCTTTTGAATGTTCTAATATGAAGTCATTGCATTGGGATAACTTTTCTTGTGCAATAGAAGGAGGTTCAGTATCTTTACAAATGGATGGATGCTCTCTTTTGTATGTCTTTCTGTTGTCACTGACTGTATGTCTTGGCCATCACTGTGTCACCATTGACACTATTTAGCCGTGTCTTCCTTTTCTTCCCACAGAGCTCTGCTTGCCATAGGGACTGTGTGAATGCTCTTTAACCTGTATCAGTCACCCTGGCTAGTTTAACAGCTGGTTAAGATCATCTGAACTAATCTGCATGATCTTGCCTGAAGTGGAGAGCGCTTGCATGACTCCTTCCATTGCTAGGGCTATGAAGGCTGTAATGGGTTGAATTGGGGTGGTAACCTCTTTAATCAGACCAGCTGTTAAAAAGAATGAACTGATGTCTGCTGCTTGTTTTCTTTATTTTGGAAACTCAGTGCCTGTCATGTTGCAGATACTATTAGTTACTGTTTGGAAATATCTCAGGCTATGATGGGTTGTGTTTACAGTGCATATTATATTGATGATACACAGGCTTTTTCATGGTGTGCCATTCTTAGGAATAGGAAAGTGTTTAAGATCTAGGGATAAAATGTCCAAGCAGGCTTTTATTTAAGAGGACTGTTGAAAATTCCAGCCTGAGTGGCAAGCCCTGATAGTATTTTTCCACTTTACTCTTGTTGAAATGAAAATGTTAGACTTATGGTCACAAATCGTAAGCGTGAAAACAAACTGAGTTTTTTCCAAATGTATTTAAAGGTTTTGATGCAGGCTGCTGGAAAAACATCAGAGATATTTTAGTGTTTGCTTTTCAGGGCATGCACTGTATGTCTAGAAAAATGACTGTTTAGGATCTGTTTCTACAGAGTTTTGCATTATAAAGAGGACATTGTGTAGCACGTTGCAAAATCAGTAGCTTTAGTCTTTAATTTGCCCTGCCTTGTTTTCCAGGCTTTTTTGTTAATAATGAATAGGTGAATTTAATTTGCTGTGGTGGAATGTTTTCGCCTTACGTAATACCTACACGTGTAGTCATTTGACAATAAACTATTTGACCTTAATGTTAATTAGTTTCTGCACTCATTTTCAGATTGGCAAGATTAGAAAGAACCATTATGATCAAGCTGCAGTTTTTGTGCACTTCTTATATTGTGCCAGATACACTTGTTGTTTGGTTAATTTTGGCTGTTGAGTTTAACTTACTTCTCCTAGAATAGCATGCTTATAATTTTAAATGAAGGATGTTTTGGCAGACTTTCGGGCTTACTTCTCTGTCATTCCGATTGATATTTTAGCGCTGAGTATAACTGTCTCGAGCAGCAGCAGCTTCTTAGTACCGTTTTTTTTTTTTCTGTAGTAGTTTGGTTTTAGGCAACTAATTATTTATTTATTTATTTATTTTAGAGCATGTTGGTGCACTGGATGCCCAAAATATTGTAGCTGTGTCATGTGGAGAAGCCCACACTCTTGCACTGAATGACAAGGGTCAGGTATATGCTTGGGGTCTGGCTACTGATGGACAGCTTGGCTTGCCGGGAACAGAGGAATGCATCAGAGTGCCCAGGTTAAAAATAATTAGTATATAATGCATAACTTTTTTTGGGAAAAAGTAGTTAAATCATATTGGTTAATCTATTCTGCTGTTGTAATCAAACCCACACGTTAGAAAGTGTATTTTAGTTACGGCACTTATATGCTGTAGACAGTTTTGATTTCTCAGAAGACAGCTCACATGAGAAATGCGTTGCTGGTTGGTTGGTTTGCTTTTTTCCTTTTTTTTTTTTTTTAAATAGTCATCTACTAAGAATGAAAGTTATGTTGGAAAAGTAGGATGGGTATTTTAGTAATGTAAGTGGGAATTGATAACTGCTCTTTAACAGTAGTTAGAGAAAAAGAATGTTAAACCAGTTGTGGGGATACATTTGAAGAAGGTATGTTTGCTGTCTGATCTTTGCAGTTCTCACCACAAATTTTAGCTGTGATCAAATAATACACCTTCTAGTTATAAAAATGAATGGTAGCCAGATTCACTTGCTTGTTTTCAGAATGCTGTAAGTGTTCCAGCTAGCCTAAGTCCACATTTTTACTGTGATGAATAGGGTCACTGAAATCAGTGGAACTGTCTGTAGCAGGAAGTTTGTATGTTTGCAAGCTGGATATTTTCTTCTGTAGTTTTGTTTTTTACATAGGAAAAAGACTCAAAGAAACATGATAAAGTTATGTGTTACTAACATTTCAAGGAATTTAGTTAGTCTGTGACATATGTATAAATATGAAAGATACAGATAACTACTATAAAGGTTTTTTTATTTCGAATTAAAGAAAACAGAAGCCTTTTAGAAACTTCTGGTTTTCTCATCAGAAGTTGAAAGCATTGATTTAATTCACATTTATATGTGTTTGCAACTTCTTTATAGTATCGTGCAATACTTAGCAGTTCTGTAAACTGAACTTTGGATTCAAGTTGTGCGTTCAGTTTTGGTCCCTGCCTGGACAGGCTGTCCCAGGAAGGGCCACAAAGATGATCAAAGGACTGGAAAGCTTGTCCTGTGTGGGAAGGTTGAGAGAACTGGGTTTGTTCAGCCTTGAGAAAATAAGGCTTAGAAGAGACCTTATCACCATATTTCAGTATTTAAAGGGTGGCCAAAAAGAAGACATGACTCCCTTTTTACAGGAGTCATGGAAAAGGTGAGGAGTAATGGCTACAAGTTACTTTTGGGGAGATTGTGACTGGACATGAGAAATCTTTCGTGATAAGAACAGTCAGCATTGGAATAATCTCCCTAGGGATGTGATGGATTCCCCAATACTGGACACTTTTTTTCTAAAACTGGGCTGGACAGTGTGCTGGGACATCCAGTCTAGGTCATGCTTTGCCAAGAAAGGTTGGACCAGATGATTCTTCAGGTCCCTTCCAACCTGTTATTCTGTGATTTTCATGATCTTGGTGTTAGTAGCAATGAAAAATTGAGTGTGCAAGATACTGTATCTCTAATATTGTTACACAGAAAATGACAAAACCTTTTTCTTTCGGAAACTAGGAAGTAGGAATAATTCTTGCATCTGTTATTCCTCCATTCAGCTGTGTGGCATCTCCTTCCTAGCACGTGTGCCTCCTTAAATTATTGATTATGGTCTTATACTGACGATATTAATTTGAAGATAAGACAGAACCTGTCCCTGAAAGCGTTAGAAAAGAAGCAGTTTTGACTTAAGACTTTACTAAATAGCTTCTAATTAACATTAGGATATTTAAGTTGGTTTTATATATACTTCACTGTAAAGGATTCACTTTCTGTATTTTACCTTTTTGTGTGACTTCGTATTTCTATAGGGTGAACTAGCAGCTTAATTCTTTCTCTTGTTTTTTTACCTCAATAGAAATATTAAAAGCTTATCAGAGATCCAGATTGTTCAAGTAGCTTGTGGCTATTATCATTCGCTAGCACTCTCAAAAGGTAAGCCAAATTCTTCTGAAGTTTTATGTAATTTCTCACTGGGTAATTCTAAAGGTTTCAACACTTGTTAGTTTTATGAAGGAAATGATTTTTTTAAAAGCATGCTACCACTGAACACATGGGATTTCAGGTTGGTAGGGGAAGTGTAATTTAATGATGGAATTTAAAAAATAAAGGTACAAACAAATGTTGTGTGCTGCTTCTTTTTCGTTACTTTTTTTTGCTCTTTATTGTCTTGCGTTCATGTAACTGCCTTTTAATTAGGTTTTGTTCCTCTCCTTATTTTGGTTCTGTTTCTTTTTCATCCTGCTAGCATGCCACTTTGTCTATTAGTCTGTTTGAATCTGTAACTTAAGTTACTGAGGCTTGTAGGCAATGACTTACTTGTCTGACTTTTATATTGCAAAGCCCCTGCTTTGTTGGTGCTTCTACAATTAAAATGTAATGTCATATTATAACCCACCTTTTGAAAGGTTTAAACGTCTGTCTCCAAAAGTTTGCTGGGGCTATAAGGACATACTTAACTTGTGTAGGAGTACTGCATATCTTGTTAATATAGCTCTCCAGAATAAATATGAATTTAAATTTGCTCTTGTTTATTTCAAAGGAAATAAAGGAAACAAAGGTGAATTTCAAAGGTAACAAAGGAAAATTGTTGCCAAAACTTCCGTTTGGCAGAGCTGGCTGCTGGGCGGGGTTAATAGAAACTTAAAAACTCAAAACACAAAATCCAGAAAGAGTTTAACAGTTGCTTAAAAAAGTGTAGTTAAAATATAAACTAAAGTTGTGGGGAGAGAGGTGTTAATTATATGCTGAATGTTTTGGGTTTTTTTGTTGTTGTTTTTTTTTAATTAAATATAACAGTTTATATTGTCTACATGTGCTTTAATTTTGGACATGACTTTTCATGGGCTCATATTGAGTGTTTTCATTGCCATTACGTATTCCCAAGTGTTTTTACCGTTATAACCTAGTGAGATTCTTTGTTTTCAGGACAGTCAGACAGATTTACAAATAACCGTTTGCCTGGGTAAAGATCAGCAACAGATGTGGGGAGTATCAGCATTATGCTATTAAGTGTTCTGTTGGTCAGAGGTGCAAGAATTTAAAAGGAGTTTGCAATATAAAATTCACTCAGTGAATTTTACTCACAAGCTTCATATACAACATCACTATCCTATTGCTAGTTCATGGGTTTGCAGCTCTATGTTTCTGTTCTTCACATGCATTGTTAAGGTAGTTTTGTCTTTGCTTTGTTTTGGGTTTTCTTCTGATTTGCAGAGAACCCACAAAATTACTTGCAATGTAGTGAGGTTATGGTCTTGAAAATGTATTGCGCAGGGAGGAAAATGGGATAAGCTTACTTAATTGTGTGTTTTGAGAGGAGCCTTCATAGCATTTTTGTATCTCTGTATTGGATATTGATCAAGTTGATTAGTTCATGTGATTGTAAATAATTGGCATAGAACTTCTTTGGTGTTAGGAAAATTTTTTTATATAAAACTGGTGGGTTTAGGGCTTTTTTGGTCTCATTAGTTTTGGTTTGTTTTTTTTGGTTGTTGAAACATTACTGTTTGAAGGTAGCATTACTGTTTGAAACATCAGATCAGCAAAACCGTAGTATCTTTGTGATTAGTGTTGATCTTTGGATAGTAAATATATTGGCAAAATATGGCTTGTTCAATAGAATGCTTTATTTTGGAGGCAGATAGCTCTCTAATTCGTGATTCTTCAGTTTTTTTATTTTCTTTGTAAGGCATAAATGACATGAAGTTTGTGCTTCAACAATTAATATCACTAATATAATATTTACAATTTTAAAATATATGTAGTTCTTTGGTATGTGAAAATGAGCTATGTTACTGTATAAAAGCTTAAATGAGGCTTGTGATTGGAAATTGGAGATTTTTGCATGTCTTGTATGCAACTTCAACAAGATCTGTGCCTATAAATACATGCAGTAGTGGAATTCCCAATGGAGCAGCGTCTTGTTTTGTAATAACCAAAGTTAATTTATCCAACACTTTTTGAAACAGTGATGTTAAGAAGAGTTTGGAGGGTTATGAATGTGATTTAAATACATTGATTAAATATTTGAGTTGAATGTCTGCAAATTACACAAGAATGGTTTGCTTCAGAAGTCAGTAATTTTTATGCATTTTCCAACTAAATGGTATTTTAAGATTAACTGTCTAACTTTTAGCATTTGTTAAAATAAATAAACTTTATATAATTAAACTGTATTGATTGTATTGGTGCTTTTTCTATTTTTACTTTAAACAGGAAGTGAAGTGTTTTCTTGGGGGCAAAATAAATATGGCCAGCTGGGCTTAGGTTACGAGTATAAGAAACAAAACTCGCCACAAGTGATTAAATCTCTGCTGGGAATCCCTTTTGCACAGATTGCAGCAGGAGGCGCTCATAGTTTTGTACTAACTCTTTCTGGAGCCATTTTTGGATGGGGGCGCAATAAATTTGGGCAGCTGGGCCTTAATGATGATAATGGTAAGTAAACTTTAATAAAACTTGGTGCTAAAGATCTTGGTTTGTGAATCTAAGGACAGCACTATTTCTAGAACAGGACCAGATAGAACAAACCTCAGTTGAATATAGTCAGGGAGTGCTGCTGTCATATAAGATTGCATAAGGAAGGCATAATTTTTTTCCTTTTCTGTTTTGTAATGAGAATCCTGACAATGTTATGTTGAAATTCTAGCCTGCTTGAGTTGTTTTCTTTCCCTGTTCTAGATTTTTCTGTGACTTAAACTTTCTGAATGGGATTGTAATAAAATGCTGTGCAGTAGTTAGTTTGAACTGAATTTTAGGTAGATGAAATTGCTTGACAAAACTGGTAATCTTATTTTAAAAAAAGTGTCTTTAGTAGACACATTTAAGGCATCTTCAGTGTTTTGCTGCCATATGAATGTGCCTTTCTCAGACCACTTTTATAATAATTCACAATTTTCAGCTAATAATTTCCAAAATTTCCTCTACTAGGGTAATGATACTCATTAATGATTTTAATCAGGTGTTTAGGTTAGACAAAAAAACATTTGTTAGTTTTGTTACATTACATGCACACTAGCCATTTGCGGGGGTCCAAGAGTGGAGTATGTGCTATCGGATTCCTGTAACACACCGTTTAGTATAGAATAATCTATATCTGGTGTTGTGAATTCAGATTTTTCTCATGGATTCATTGTTGTCAACACTATTTGAAGTAAGAAGACTGTTCTGTGGTTAAGGTGCATATCTGAATTAAAGCTGTAAATCTGGTCAAACTTACAAGAAAATTATATGTACTCTTCAGAAATTAAATCTTCATGTGGGGCTTCAGTTGCTTCTACATATTCCTTGGAATATGTATGACCCTGTCTTTTTATGTAGCATCATTTCTCAGTAATTCTTTTTTTCTAGTTTGACAGGGCTTTTTCCAGGCATCGTGGCATACCTGAAAAATTTTAAGACCTTAGCATTAACATCTGGAAAAGTTGCCTTTGTGCAACTGGATGACGAAGTTCATTTGTACTGGTGATGGAGGGAACTTAGTTGTGCCTCCTAATTATTCTGTGTTCCATTCTATTACACATTTAGCAATACTGAACTATGACCAACTGATATCAACTTAGAGGAATGCTTTAAGAATGTAAAGTACAGAACTCAAAAAGTCATTTTTTCATTCCTCATGGCCAGAATGAGTTCTAACATACTGTTTGTATTTTGTAATTATATACTGACATAGGATCCTGTGCTAAGGAAAATGAGATTGTTTGCTACAGAGTTTTTCAGCACAGTAGTCTCTCTTTCTCTGTAATAGCACTTCTCAAAGATCCGTAAACTTAGTCACAATCATTGAATTATACTAGCAGGCTTAAAGTGCTTGTTTGACGGGAACAGAATTCACATAAATGCGCAATGCTATTTCTTTTGTGATTTTTATTTTCCAAGTGATCTACTGCTGTGTTAAACTTTTCAGACAGGTATGTTCCTACGCTGCTAAAGTCACTCAGAACTCAGAAGGTTGTTCATATATGCTGTGGAGAAGATCATACTGCTGCCCTTACAAAGGTATAATATTTAAAAATATATTTATGCTTTGATGTTTTAATGTTCTGAGGAGAAGATACTGCGTGAATAGGAAATAAAAAAATTCTGCGTCAAATTTCTTCACATTTTATTGGGTGAAGTTGAAGAAACAGTGGAAGAATAGTTAAATATTTGAAAAAAAACGTAACAAATACAATCAATCTTTTAAGTAGTTTTAAATTTTTGTCAGATTTTGTGAAATTGAGTATACAAAGTACAGCATTTCTGATACGATAGTGTGTGTTGCATTATGAAGATTTTGCAGATACTGAATTTTACATTAGTGTATCCTAAAGAGATTATGTTTTCAGACTCAAATGCCTCCTCAAATGTCACTGATCAGACCAAGTTAAATTTGAATTTAAATTAAATTAGGGGGGACTGGTGTGTGGTGGTGTTTGCTGTTGTGCTGGGTTGAGCTTTGCTGGATGCCAGGTGCCCATCAAAGCTACTCCATCACTCTCCCTTCTCAGATGAAGGAGAGAGAAAATATGTTACATGCTCACAAATCAAGATAAGGACAAAGAAGTCACTCATCAATTACTATCACTGGCAAAATGGACTTGAGTTGGGGAAATTAATGAATTGGCAATCAAAAGTCAGTAGGGTAATAAGGAATAAACCCAAATCTTAAAAAAAGAACTGTCCTCATCCCTCTCTTCTTCCTGAGCTCCAGTTCACTCTCAGACTCTCTACCTCCTGCCCCTGAGTGATGCAGGATGTTGCAGTCAGTTCATCATGCTTTGTCTTTGCTGCTCTTTCTGCCTTGCCCTCTTGCCTTGCTGCAGCATGGGGTCACACCCACAGGAGGCAGTCCTTCATTAACTTCTCTAGCGTGGATTCTTCCTACAGGCTGCATTTCCTCACAAACTGCTCCTGTGTGCTTTGCTTCTACAGGGTGCAGTCCTTCAGGAGCAGACTGCCCCAGCTTGGGTTCCCTGTGGGGTCATGAGTCTTGCCAGCAAACCTGCTCCAGCATGGGGTTCTCTCTATGGAGCCACAGGTCCTGCCAGGAGCCTGCTCCAGTGTGAGCTCTCCACAGGGCCAGTCTCCTTTGGATGCATCCACCTGCCCTAGTGTGGGGTCTTCCACAGGCTGCAGGTGGATATTTGCTCCACCATGGTCTCTCCAGGGGCTGCAGGGATCAGCCTGCCTCACTGTGGTCTGTTCCTCAGGCTTCTGGGGAATCTCCGCTCTGGTGCCTGGAGCACCTGCTCCCTCTCCTCCTTCACTGATCATAGTGTCTGTAGAGTTGTTTCTTTCACATATTCTCACTCCTCTTCTGTCTGCTGCAGCAGTACATAGTATTGGCAGACCAACTGAAGAAATGAGGGTGTACATAATCCACTAGTTAGTCTTAGTGTGAGGTTCTATGAAAAGCTGATCATTTATTTCAAAGTTGATTTGGGAAAAAAGCATGTGTTCTGTGTCTGTGTGGCATGTTCGTATAGAGGTGTGTCAAATTGCTTTATACATAACTGTTGGCTAAATGCATTATTTAGAGTCTTACTTTTAAACTCTTAAACCTATTTGGAAGCTTTTTGAAGCAACACAGAATGTATAATGCTTGTGCTCATTCTTACACTCGTTTTAGTGGTGAATAGTGTACTTCATCAAGTGATGCTAAGTACCTTTATTCTGTGGTAGGTAAAACAGCGTATCTGTGTTCTACTTTAAATTATCAACTCCTATACTTTTCTTTCTGTGTTTTGATAGTTGGATTAGACTTCAGTGTTTAGGTATAAATCAGTGTGTATTAACATTTTGAAGTTTCCTGCCCTTCATCACTCAGTAAGATCAGTATATAAGCAGATTATTTTGAGTTTATTACTGGTAGCAGTGGAAAACAATTCTGGCTGATCAAGATTTGGGCAGGCAACTAAATACCCATTTTGTGTCTGAAACTGTTGAATTCAGAATACTGCTGTAGAAGGCATTAGCATTTTGAAAGTAACTGTGTTTAATATTATATTTCTGAAGAAAATTGGGAAATGTGGATTTTAATGTCTTGGTTTGAGGTTTTACACTGCAGCAAGTTAAAAGTTGTTTTTGAAGAATATGGTTTACCTAAACGTGGTCATACTTTTGTTGTTTATACACACTTAAGCTTCTACAGTGAAAGGAAAAGACAGTTGACAAACAGTTGCTTTTTGTCCTAAAATATTCTCTTTGACCGAAAAAGATGTGGCAACTTCATAATCCTGAAATTGATACTGATGTACTGTGTAGGGTTAGGAAAATGGAGCATGTAAAGAAAACAGTATCTATAACTTGCATTCTAAATGTTTTTCCCCTTTTAATATATAGAAGCTAACTTTAAATTTGCTTTAAAGCTGATGAACTTGATTAAGATTATGAATTTACTGTAAATTTCTATAGCACCCTCTTCCCGTGCATGATAGGCCTTGCGGAACAAGGGATCTTGATTTATCTCTTTTGTAGACAGTACTGCGTATGTGCGTGACCATTCTTCAAGTCTTTCTGAAGTTTTGAAACCCCCTCACTAGTTGTTATCCTGATTCAGTGAATGAGGCTGCTCTTTTTTCTCAGTGGCTGCTGCCATTTTAATGATGATTTCCAGCAGAGGTCCAGTCTGATGCAGAGTAGAATTAGACGAAACAGCTTTACAATTTCAAAACTATTTGAAAATTGGAAGTTTCAAGGTAGTTTTAAGTTGTATGATCTCTGTTAGTATTTCTGATTTAACATTCATTAAAGGTTTTGGTTAATTTTTTGATTAAATTGATCAAAAACGCTTTAAAAAAATTGTCTTACAGCAATATTTAAAGTTTCTGGTTTCTTATGCTGTCAAGTAATGCAGCTGGTTATTTGAGTCATACCCTGCATTGTCTGCCTGAGGGCAGCTTCTTGTTTAGTAATTGCATTGAAATTTATATTCAGAATTCAAAGCCAAAGTATACTTTCTTAATAGTATGACTTTATATACTGTTGTAGTTCATTAGGAAAACTGGAAAAGATGAAAAGGGAGGATTAGTATCTATTAATGACACAAGTTAATGGCAGGACTATTGTATCATAATGTGGAAATTCTAAGAACACAATTTAACGATGAATAAAGTAACACTCAGTAGCTGTGCCATGTTTTCATAACTGCAGTGAACTTGTGAGTGACCCTTCTGTGTCTTGGAGCCCTCTTGTGCATGTATTTTTTCGCTCCTTTCTCCACAGTTCTGAGGGCATCAAAGAGGGAGACTTACTAAACCCTTCCTTCTGTTAAGTTTCCTGTTCTGAAAGATGCTGTCTTTTTAATGAAAATAATTCGGGTTTTTTTTAGGAAGGTGGAGTTTTTACATTTGGAGCTGGAGGCTATGGTCAGTTGGGCCATAACTCTACCAGCCATGAGATAAACCCAAGGAAAGTTTTTGAACTTATGGGAAGTGTTGTCACACAGATCACTTGCGGCAGGTAAGGTGTATTCTGTGTTTTGGATGGTGTTTTTGTTTTGGTTTGGTTTTATTTGTGTTTTCTTTGGGTTGTTTTTTTTGTTTGTTTGTTTTTTGTTAGGGAATACAAGGGGGTCTCTAACAAAAGATATTTAGAGACATTACTGGGATTTAAAAAACATACAGTAGAAAAAGTAAAGGAAGTTATACTGTGTGAGAGGGTCTGATTTTTAAACTGAAAGTGTGACTAATCAGTGTGAAGGTGTTTATTGCTGTCACTTTATCATTTTCTACTTAGGAGAAAGTGTGTTTTGAAGAGGGTACATGAGCATCAGTGAGGATAAATGTAAAATGTGGAAACATAATTTGTTTTGTGAAATATCTGTAACATTGTATGGCACTTCAGTTCATAATGGGTTTTTGTTGCATGTGTTATAAATAGCACCAAAGAAACTTAAAATATTCCCAGCACATATGACAAAATGAGGGAGGCAGCATAACTTTTTAAAAGACGGGCACACTTTGTTATTTGGTTTAAAGAATATGTCGATATAAACCTAGGAGTTTAGTTGACATTGAGTGGACCCATTCCCTTGTAATAGGAGAGAGGGCATCTAGACTTGAGATGCATGGGAGGGGAAAGGAGATGCAGCCAGGCTGGTAGAAACATTCAAGTTTCTGAATATCTAGAGAGGTGCTCTAGAGGCCAGACTGTGGCTAAGCAGGGGCCCAAGTCAGAATGTGGCATCTCCAGTCATTGAAATTCTTATAAGTGGTATATTGCCTGTTGGAGTACAAATGCAGAGTATTGCCAGTAGTGGGATGTTTGATACTACAGTACTTCTAATGTACTGTCTAAAACAATTCTTAGGCTGGCCTGCACAAAGCAATGCTTAGGTTTCTGTTACTGAATTTTGTTTGCCCTAGGCAGCACACCACTGCATTTGTTCCTTCTTCTGGAAGAATTTATTCTTTTGGACTTGGAGGTAATGGGCAATTAGGTACAGGAACAACCAGTAATAGGAAAAGTCCCTTCACAGTCAAAGGAAACTGGCTTCCTTATAGTAGTCAATGCCCGATAACCACAGGTAAGCAACATCTGGTGTATTTACTTCTTCGATTCCCCTTTCTTTATGATGTCTTAAAAGTCTTGAGATTCAAACTAAGAATGAATTGTAATCACTTTCGTCTAAAACAGTTCATTTTCTCTGTGCTGTATTCACTAAAGTCCATTTCTGCTGTAGGGAATACATGCTTGTGTTGGTGGATTAGATCCTTTGTTAGCACTGGAGATGAAGATTAGAGCTGTTAGCATTTATCTCAGTTAAAGATAGTCTTAACTATTGTATTGCAAGTATCTGCTTCAGCGAGGTTATATAACAAAGGAACCTTTTTCTAATGGAGTGTTGATTGCAGTGTCTAAATCATTTTTCAAATTCATATTTTCACAGTTGCCTGTGTTTGTTCTTATTGCAGACAGTGAGGAGTATTATTGTGTAAAGAGAATTTTCTCGGGTGGGGACCAAAGTTTTGCACACTACTTTTATCCACAGGTAACAAGTCAAATATACTTCAGTTTCAAAGTCTGTCAGAGTTAAATTTTATTTTTTTTTCTGATGCATATTAAGATTTTCATGTTGGAAGATGCATGACAACGCTATAAAGCTTATTGGAACAGTGTGGAAGTGCAAGACACTTAAGTCAATTTAGCAACTGGAGGACAGGCATACACTTACTTTTAGCTGTTAGTAAGCTCTTGAGACTTTTTGACATAAGCTTTTTTCTTGAGTGATGGATGCATGTACTTCTTTTCCTTTCATTAAGGAAAAGGTGATTGAATACTTGATTTGCCTCTGCCTAGTCCTCCTCAGTAACTCCTGACTGCAGCTTTGTTGTTTTCTTCTCTGCAGCTATGTTAGCATACCACAATGATAAGGGAAGAAATAGAATTTTTTGCAGAAAAATGTAGGTGGTGACATAGTTTCTTATATGATAGTTTTATGCTAGTGTTTAAGTTTTAAATGGACAAGAATTGATCTTTTAAATTCTAGTATGGAAAAAAAAGTCTGGAAGGACTTGAGAGTAAAAATGGCAATGTGAAAGTATGGTGAAAGCAGACTACTGTAAGAGGTTGAATTGGAAGGAAAAAACAAGATCAAGATACATAGGGCTGTTTCCAGTATAGTGCAGCAGATAGTAGACCATACAGATTAATGAGGCATCAAGAGTTGAGTATGAGAGGTCTAAACTGAATTTGGGCATGAAGGAAAGCAAGTTTTAGTGGGCGACATGTTTGTTGACAAGAAAAACTGAGTATGGGCGAGGCTTGCAGCAACTCTTTGCTCCCACAGTCTGTTCCAGTTGTACAGAATCAACAAATTTTCTAGTTTGTGGGTTTGGTATTTGGTTTTTTTGTGTGTTTGTTTGTTTTTCTATTTTAAATTCTGATTGAGTTGTGGTAACTGTTGCTGTACTTGAGAGAAGCTTGTTTAGCAGGTGTAGGCTGGAAAAAATACTGATAATAGAGGCTCAAAACTTCTCTATTAAAACTCCTTTCTTCCGTGCATTTTTCATAATTATTGAAGTAGATTCTGACTGGCTGATTGAGATGAACTGGAGACTATGAATGCAGTTATTGTGACTTGTTTCAGAAAGTATTAGCAATAGATCAACTTTGCTGCAAAAATATCCCTTTTAGTACTCTTTGGTAATTTCTATGGAATTATTTCCAAGTTGTGCAAGCACTGTACTCCTGGGACTTGTGTGCTCTTGCCAGTTAAGGGGTCTCAGCCAAAATGTTTTGCCAAGTTAGTTACTGAGCAGCTCCGTTCCCTGAGTTGTTTCACTGTGGGTTTAAATGACACTTTGGTTGGATGCAAAGGAAACAGCAAGAGGATTTCTCATCCTGATCCTGTAGGATGGTATCAGAAGTACTCATTTTTGGCAACAGCTAAAATGTCATCATTATACAGTCACCTGTGTTGTCAGACTCCACCCTCAGGAGAAATATGTTTCCTTTTACTAGTTCAGTCTTATTTTGATGCTGTTTGCCATCTCTTTTTGAACTAATGCTCCTACTTAAAAGGATGATCTAAGTTCTGCTCCTCTTTACTATTAGAAATCTTGCTGGAATTCATTTGGTATGAGTGGCACATCAAAATGCAGCTCATCTGATGATGCAGTGAATGTTCAAAGAAATGTGATTCATTCTCAGAGGAGTCTGATGGAAGTGGGGTGGGAGAGCAGCTGTTCAAAATATGGAATGGCTCATTTTTTGCATGCTCACAGCTTAGAAGTGAGGTAATTGGCTCATAGTGACTAGGGAGAGGAGATGCTACTCTGTCTAAAGCTTGTTTAGGGTTCATTAAATAGAAAAGTTCATTAAATAGAAATAGTGTATGTTTAGGGAGTTTACCATTAAATAAGCTATAATGTGAATTAAAGTACTAATCTAGATGGTTTTAGTGTATGCTCTGTTTTTGTAGTGAGTGCAGATCTCCTAGAATACAGTAAATTTATCCTTGGGATTATTTCACAGTGCAATAGTCTGCATAGGCAAATGGTTGGTCAATGAAGAGGTAAAGAGCTTAACCACAAGATTTATTTTCCTGGAAATCATTTTTGTGTGCTGATTCTTTACACTTTCTTGAAAATTTAGAACATGGTGCCATCAGATGATTTTAGGTATCCTGACCTTTTGAAGCAGATCTGGACTGTGAATGAAACGTTTATTCAAAGATTGCTGACTTTCCCATCTGGAAGACTTCCAGTAGAGATAGCTAAGTAAGTGAATTTGAGGAAAGAAGTTGTCTTTTAATTTTACTTATGAATGGGGCATTACTGGGCTTTTTTGCATACATAGAAAATCTGGTTGTAATTACTGTTTTTTATTACATACAGAGCTTTTACTGTGCTCTCACTGTCATGCTTGTCAAGTTGTTTAGCTCCTTTAGTCTTAGTCTGTGTCATCCCTGTCACAGTTCAGATGAATGTACAAGGTTAAATTAGGTATCTAGCTGCACATTGAAAAATAACAGTACATGTAAAGGAATGGAAAAACAATTTATTGCTTCTACTTTAATAAAGAAAGATGCAAAGAAAAAAATAATCCAAGATTTACTTTGACTCGAGCTGTCTTAAGCAGTGAGTCTGGAGTGGAGGTTCTATGCAGTGCTGTTTAGTCATTTTGAAGTTAGAGTTCCGCCTTTTGTGCAATGTAATTTTTTAGGGATTAAAAACAGTTTTTATTGCAAATGCTAATTTGTGAAGAGAAAACAAATTGTAAGTTATTTCATGTGAACAATTGCAGTGAAATTGATGGAACATTCTCCTCAGCTGGGTGTCTGAATGGAAGCTTTTTGGCTTTGAGGTAAGTGGTGAAGCTTTTAAACAAAAGTGTACTTGTGACAGAATTAATGGTAGTTACCTTCCTAGTGTCTATTGTTTCAGTTGTAACACCTTCCCAGTATTTCCGTATCTGTTACTCTAATACCCAAAGTTTAAACTTCTAGTTCCTTTACAGCCATATGGTTTGTCAGCTGGTCTGAAATGCAGCATGTTTCATGCCAGTTTGGAAGTGTGTGCTGCCTGGCTGTTACAGTGTAAGCCAGCAAAGCTCATTACTTCTCTGACATAGGTTGTGTATAATTCAGGGGGAATATATTGCAGAGTCTGTTTCAGATCCTAGTCTTTTTACATGGTTGTCTTGCAGTTAGAGGAATTTTTTTTTTCCGTTGCTTCAATGGTTATGTAAAAAATGGAAGTCCGATACAGTGTTCTCATGTTTTAATTGCTTAGTATGGCTAAAAAGTCAAGGTGAGGAAAATTCTTGAGTTGCTGAGAATATAGAATTCAGCCTTTTTCTCTGGATTTTATTTTTTTTGTTTGTTTCCCTTGCAGCAATGATGATCATTACAAAACCAGCACTAAATTCTCAGGGGTTGATATGAATGCTGCTAGACTACTATTTCACAAACTTATACAGCCTGATCACTCTCATATATCACAACAGGTTTGTGCTGCATGTTTTCCTTAGGTTTGGGATTAGCTTTCTGTGTTACGTCTGTCAAAAAATACTATCATTATGCTTGCTCTGACCCTTTTGATAACTTTTTTGCTCAATAATATATCAGCTGCAAATATGTAAAACTGTATTGTGTTGACAGGTAGCACATCAGCATATTATAATATCTAATATACTGTATGCTTTATAAATGTATAGTAGTCTAATTTAAATTCTTGATGATTGTTTTCTTGATTACTATTTATCTTAAGTGGGCATCTGTTTAAATTCACAGTTACATTAAAATAAACAGAACTTTATTATATACTGTAGGTGGCAGCTAGTTTGGAAAAGAACCTTATTCCCAAATTGACCAGCTCCTTACCAGATGTTGAAGCTTTGAGGCTGTATCTCACTCTGCCAGAATGTCCACTGATGAGTGATGCAAACAATTTTACAACGTTAGCTATTCCTTTTGGGACAGCTATTCTCAACCTAGAAAAAGCTCCTCTGAAAGTTCTTGGTAAGAAAATAAATTCTTTACTGTTAAAACTCAGGATCTCCAGGAAAAAAAAAATGTTATAGAAATTCCATCAGGGAAGACATGGTCTCAGCAACACCTGCTGTCTGTCTATGTACACTTTTGTAGAATGCCCCTGTGAGAAAATTAAGGGTTAGCATTGCTTGGTATGTAGGTTAACACCTATTCTTTTCCTTCTGGGTGAGTTAACTGGCCATCCATATGGATTCATCTGGTGGTGTTATTTTTGGACTGATCCCATATGGGAGGAATTAAATCGTGTAGTTCAGTGAATTTAATGTGATTTGCACTTTAAAGTGAAAATTATGTGGTCAAACAGCTAACAAGCTCCAAGCAATTTACAGAAGTGTTACAGAGCAGATGTTACATCTATCATTGTTTTGACTACAGTGCTGGTTTTGTTGCTTCATGTTTTCTCACTGATCCTAAATTGTTTTAACTCTGTATCCTAACACCTTACTGTGACTTCTCTCACCTGAAATTCTACATAAGGAATTGAGGTTTAAGAATATTTCCTTTTTAATTAATACCTGTTTGAGAGAATGTTTCCTTCTTCCTAAACTATTTTTTTGTCTTGTAACCCATCTCTTATGTTTTTCAGTGTTTTTTTGTGAGGATAAAGAGCTTTTCTGCTGTAAAGAAAAGCAAACTGGTAATGCCTTTAAGCTGTAGATTCTTTTCCATAGCTTTCCATTGCTCTCAGGAAGGCAAACTGATAATGCCTTTGAACTGTAGGTTCTTTACTATGGGTTTCGATTGCTCTCAGGACTATGCTTAAGTCAAGGTTTCATGGTCTGAGCCATCTGCTTTTATGTCAAATGTTAGTTCATGATGCTGTCATGTACTCAAAATGAACAGACTTATTTTAAAGAGTTGGTGTACAACAGAGTGTTTGAATAGAGGTTTCATTATTCATACAGAATAGTTTGCTGCTTAAAGTCTGCACCAGTCTTGCTGTGTTACTTCTTACTGTGTTAAGGTAATGTACGGGGGTGCTTTCTAGCAAAATGTGGTTTTTACTTAAAAGGATAGCATAACATAGGGTCATAATGGCAAGTACTGAGTTTGTATATTCACCATTTGTTTACAGAAAATTGGTGGTCTCTACTTGAACCTCCTTTGTTCCTCAAGATAGTAGAACTCTACAAGGATGTTGTGGTCCACCTTTTGAAATTGTGCAAGATGGGCATTCCAGCTTCTGAAAGAAGAATACTTACAAATTTTCTACATACGGCTTTCAGAGTTCTGGAAATCCTGCACAGAGTATGTTTACATCATTTTTAACCAATTTCTTATCTGTTTGTTTTTGTCAGCATCTGTTTGCTGTGTAGTTGTTTAAAAAAGTTACTAAAGAGCTTTAAGTACTTACTTCTGTAGATGCAAGTCTATTTTTAGTTCTTCCATCTGGACCTATGAACCATTGGAATTCTGGATTCCAATGTGACATGGTGATGGAATTACCTATTTTCTTGGGGACACAGACTGACCCAGTCAGTTACAACTGTAAGCATATGTTGGAAAGAATTGCCTCTTAAAGTTGAAATAATAGCAAGATCAGAAATGGAAGATAAGAGCAAGCCGTATTTTGAACAAGAAAGATGTGCACAGTGTTACCAAGACAAACATTTATTTTCTCATTTGTTTATTCAGTTTGTTAGTATTGTAACTTCATTCATGAAAACTAACAAATTTGTGAACTTTGACCAAAAATAAAAATCATGTGTAGTAACCAGACTGTGCATATCAGGGCGATAGTCTAATGGCTGCTGAGGTTTCCCCTTGCACTCCCTATATTTTTCCGTCTGTAGTTTGTTTTGTAATTTTGTATTTATAGTGCTAAAAGAACATAGAAATAGTTAACTTCATGCTACCCTGCTGGAAAACTGTTTATATTGTTCCAATCTTAACAATTAGGTGGTGTGGACTAAAGAGGTAAAAATGGGTTGATATATCTGGTGTGTTTCACATATTTAATATCTGGTGTTTCGGGTAGTGGTGGAGAATGGGAAAGATGATGCTTGAGAAAAGTAGGCTTAGATTATCTGGTTATAAAGGCAGAACTGATGGTCTTGCTGTTTTGACAGTTAACTGTGCTTAAAAGTACTTGGGAAAAGAAGCATGTGTTAGTAAATTGTGGATGCTTCTGGATTAAAATTACACTATAGAGACAAACCTTTGTATAAAGTTTTGTTTCCACCTCTCTTTCTAAGCTTAATGTTTTTAAATGGAAACTATTCCTCTGGTCACAGTAATAGAGATAGTATTCATACTGTAATTAAGAATAGAGTTCTTGAATTGTAATTCTTAAACTTGCAGAAATACAGGAGCAAATATTTTTATCCATTATATACATGAATATGTATATTCATCTCCATTCCTGTGAGATCATGTGGTGCTTCAAAGTGTCATAGAATCACAGAATCCTAGAATAGTCAAGGTTGGAAAGGACCTTAAGATCATCTAATTCCAGTCCCACCTCCTTGGGCTGGGACACCTTCCACTAGAGCATGTTGCTCAAAGCCTCATCCAGTCTGGCCTTGAACACTGTCTGGGGTAGAGCATTCACCACTTCTTTGGACAGTCTGTTCCAGTGCCTCACAGCACTGTGTTGTGTGGTATTCTGTGCTCTGTTGATATACTTTTCTTTGCATCTTTTCTTTGATATTTTGAATAATCAATGTATCCATGTCTTTAACATTGTTTTCTGCATTGTGCTAGGCGCTGTTGTTTTTCTGTAAGTTTTTTAGTAGCTGTGTCTGTGGTTGGTGTATCGAATGCTTGAATACTATGGAAGATGTTCTTTTCAAAACTCTTATACAATGCACTAATAACAAACTGCACTTCTTAGGTAAATGAAAGAGGACAAGTTATACAGTATGACAGATTTTACATTCATGAGATACAAGATTTGATAGATATCAGAAATGACTATGTCAACTGGGTCCAGCAGCAGGTATTTGGAATGGTAAGTTGCATTAGGCTTTATTTGAGGTTTTTT
This sequence comes from Psilopsiagon aymara, assembly GCA_024733675.1. Classification (NCBI taxonomy): domain Eukaryota; kingdom Metazoa; phylum Chordata; class Aves; order Psittaciformes; family Psittacidae; genus Psilopsiagon; species Psilopsiagon aymara. The sequence goes on from JANRGW010008117.1 coordinate 23,962, forward strand.
GTGAGTTTTTCCCCTGTATTTTGTTTTGGTTTTTTCTCCTTTAGAGAAGTGTGGTTTTTTTTTTTTTTTTTTCACAGATCACTGATGCTGGACAGACTAATGTCAGGTATTAGCAAAGAAATAATTGCTGAATAGGCGTGCTTCTTGTACGGTATCATTCTTGGTACTGACACTGTTCAATATGTTCAATTAAAAAGTGATTTAGAATGCTGTCACTTGAGACTTGCCATGTCAGAAAAGTTAGGAAAGTGATAATTCATGATAGCAAAACATCCAGGTAATCTGAATTGCTGTATAAGATAGGTTCAGTCATTGAGAAAGCTGAAACTATCTTGGAAAACTAAGCCTACAAGCATAATAGGGAGTTACAGGGGATGAATAACTAGACAGACATCCCGGCTGGGGGAGTGAGTGGGTGGCTGTGTGGTACGTAGTTGCTGCTGGGGTTAAGCCATGATACTAACCTGGTTTTCTGCTGTGAGTATGACAAGAACAGAGATAATTAATTCATGGGTCTGTAAACAGAAGAGTGTTAAGTGGGATTAAATTAGTGTCTGTACAGAGAATTTAGTGAGTTGGATAGGAATTTGCCACATCGTTCTTTGACTTATGCTTTGGAAGAATATTGAAAAAGTTAATATGCTTTCTGTAGCCACATAAGTTTAACTTTTTACAGCAGTACCTGGAAGGTGCTGAGCATAGGAGACCTACTTTTGCTGTATTTTACGAGTACAAAGCAAGTGATACCATCTCCCAAAGAATTAAAATTGTAAAGTAGCAACAGCAGGAAGACAGGGATTGTAAAGAAATAATGAGACAGTTTTGGCAGTCATGGCAGACATTTGTTTCAGTCAGAGTTGTCTGAAGACATAACCAGTGGGTGATATAAACTGGTGTTGATAGCTAAGGGGGCTGGTACACTAAATGAGATGTAGAAGCTGGGGATGAGCATTGCAGGGCCTTGGAATTAGAGACAGGCTGTATATTTGGAACGGAGAAGCATATGCCAATGAAGGATACGGAAGTGGTGGAATTTAAAAGCAATGATTTTTGTAACTGTGCTTTAAGTGAATGTAAGCAAACCCAAACTGCATGTCATGACTGGGGAAGAAAATACTGAATATGGGAAAATGAGAGCTGGAAAATTGCCTTATAAAGGATGTCTTAAGCACCATTTCTTATTTAAATCTGAAGACTGAGCTTGACATTACTGTGAAAATACTAGGTACTAAATTTCCCTTTAATCATCATTATTTTCTCTTTCATTTGTGTGGTTTCAAGTTCAGCAGAAAAAGTTATTCTTATTTATGGTAGGACTGAAAAAAAAAATTCATGGCCTTAGAACTCCTTTATAAATGGTTTTGATGGCCTTATTCTGCCTTCACATCTGCTAGTTCTTGCTTTTAAAATTATAAGAAACCCTACTTGCCTATTGAAACAGTATTAATCAACATTTCATTTGCTAGTCTAATTTTTACTGTCATTACTGAGGCAAAACTGTTTGCTCAGTTCCTTAATTAAAATATGGAGGGTAAAATATAGTAGAAAAGAGAACCTGAGAAGTATTCAGAGATTTCTCAGGGAGAAATTTGGAAGAAAAAAGCCCTCTTATTCTTTCAACAAGAGAAAAATGAGTGGGGGGAAAACAAAGGTACTAAATAATGGAACTATTGATTTGGAGAGGTATTCTTGAGATATGGCTTAAAGGAATTAAGAAAAAATATTTGAATTAGAAATAAATTATATATGTGGCAAGAGTGCAAAGTTGCATAAATCTGTGATGAATGGGATACTCAAATCTGATGTTTGTTGTAGGAATTAAGGACACAGATGGCCAAAATATTTTGGCCATCTCTTTCTCTGAGCCATAGATGCCTAGATATTTGACCTATTAGTCATATATATATATATAGTCAAATTTAAAAAGTTTTAGTTTGTCATTACTTTTTATTCTCTTTTGTTTTCTGCCTGCTAGATAGAAACAAACTTAGCTTTCAGTGGAAGATAAGAAGGGTAGATCACCAGATGGATAACTTAGTTTCTCAGCTTGTTGTGGAAGTCTACACACAGTCCCAGCTATGTGTATTGGCCTGTCTCAAATTTCAAGAGTCAGTTTGTTTTCTTATGTCGTACATTATAGACCAAAATAATTCTTCAGACTTCATGGTAAAGTGGTGGGGTTCCTTTGTGTTTTTAAATCTTTACTCCTTCAAAATATTTTCCGTATCGGTTGACTTACTGTAGTCATCTCAGACTGAATATACATAGATAAATGCAAGTGTAATTTATTGGGGTATGGAAGTAAACATTTAAAGTCTTTACTTTTTGCATCCACGAAAACATGATACTTCAGTGGTCTTTTTTCTTGAAGACTGGTACATAAGGTGTCAAAAAGGCATGGTTGTATTTGGTAGATTAATTAGAATATTTATGGTTGATACTTCTCAGTAAACTTTTTCTTGGGGGGGAACCTGTAGATAAATATTTTTATTTCTACATCAGAGATGAATAATTAATGCAGACACTAATGCTGCTTTTTCATCTTAATTATTGCTACCTTTGTGCAAATGCTGTCATAGGATGTCAACCATGGATTAACTGAGGTAAGATTGGTTGCACTCTGATTTCTTTTGCAGAATGTAAGGAAATCAGAAATATGAATGTCAGGGATTGTCTTATGTATTCTGTTGGGTGTAAAGCTCTTGGTTAGCACAAATGTAATCTGAAAATGTGTTTGTGGGGCTAAAATATGTAATTCTTTGTACTGTAAGTGTAGAGCTGTTTGGAAACAAGGACTACTTTGATAATACCCACTAGCTGTAATAAAAGTTCTGAAACTAATATGTATTAAGCACGTGTGGTCTTTGTGTGTGGGTTTGGTTTCTGTTTTGTTAGCTGAAGTACTAAATAATTAAAAATCTACTTAATTTTCTGAAGATGCTTTCATCTTTCATTGATGATGAGTGAAGGTTTTTTCTCTTTGTAGTAAAATTTATGTATTAAATGGGCGTTATTTTAATGGCTTCTTTAACTATAAGTGTTTTTTAAAAATAAGCAGCGATATGACACAGTTCTTTTCATTGTAGTTAACAGATATTCCTGTTACGATTTGCACATACCCATTTGTATTTGATGCCCAGGCAAAGACAACTCTCCTACAAACAGATGCAGTCATACAAATGCAGGTGAGAGTCTCAGTTTTTAATGCTGTGGATATTAGATAGTTGGCTAATTGGGGGCTTTGGGAGGTTGCTGGTGGTGGTGGGTTTTGTTTGGTTCTTTTCCTTGTTTGAACTCTCTGTAATCTCTTCTCCATAAGAGCAATGGATCTAGTTTTAATCTTGGGATGCATACATGATAGAAGTTAGGGACTTTGTGGGTTTGGGATCTCAAGATTGTTTATTAATTGCATGGAAATATAAAAAGAAAATCATACCACCTCCATACAAACAATTAAAGCAAACAAGCAAACAAACCACCAGCCTACAAAAAAACCCCAGCCATCACCCCCAACCAAAAAAGCAACTCCACCTCCCATATGTGCAGACTTTAAATTGTATATATGTGTAGAGCCTGGGGCTGAAGTCTGTCTATCTTGCTAGAGGCAGCAGCCAGTTACAGTTAGTTTTAATTTCTTCTCTTCATGGGACGTGGGAGCTGTTGTTGTTCATAAGATTAGTTAGTATCAGAGAGCAACATGTTGGCACCATGTGAATATCTAGTGCACACCTAATTTCCTATTTCATCTGTCATAACCACCCTCAGAGTGCTGCTGAACTCTGAAGTCTGGTCAGTGTCTGCAAGGCAGTTGAAAGGAAGCTTATCTTGAAAATCTAGCATCTGCTTGGGACAGTGGGAATAGGTTCCCTAATCTTGCAGTTTGCGATAGTTTTTGGCTCTTTTCCTGTTAAATGTAATTGTATGTTACTCCTGATTTGTTCACTTCTGTTTCAACTGGAGACTTTTCCTAGAGATACTTTATACAGATAATTCTGTATCTTGACCCATATCTGTTGTCTAGAGGTAGATGCACTAGGCGACCCAAAAGTAGCTGAGAGGATCTGTTGTTTTCATGATTCTGTTGGTAGCGCTGACACCAGTGGTGAGCTATTCTTTTGTTCAATATTTGGAATTTTTTGTATACATACAATCCATATCTGCTCAGTTGCTGTAAAGGTATAATAAATCATATTCTTAAAGGAAAGGAAGAATGAAGGGAGGCTACTGCAGAAGTAATAGCTGTAAGAGCAGCATTCCTTTCCCCCCTCCCCCCGTTTATAACGTTTAACATAATGAAACTTATTGTTCCGAGTCTGAAATTAAATAGAAAAGTCATGCTCAAGTAATGAGCTCATTAGAAAAAGTGCTAGCTTGCTTTTGTAGTTCATAATAAACATAGTTTCTTATGTCTTTAAAAACATATATATGTGGTTAACACAAATGTTTGATGATTTCAGGGAAATGTTCACATTGGATTTTCCTACAAGCAGATTACATAGTGTCAAAACACACAAACTTTCAAGAGCCCTAGGTTGTGTTCAGAACATTTGCAGCAGTGTTTAGTTTTTGAACAACTAATACAAAAATTAAAGAGCAAATTAATAGATGAGCAATCATTTTTCATTCTGTGAATTAGTTTTTAATGGATGTTTTAATGTCAGATTTATGTTAAACAGCTTATTCTTCATTAGGTGAAGTGCAGTGGTTTTTCTCTTCGTTTTCTTACCAAAAGTATTTTGACTGTGATGTCCAAAACTGTATTCTAAGACTTTCTTGAATGTTTGCTAAGACTTCCTGAATATTAGCATTGATGAAGCTAATGGGTAAAGGAAGAAAGTTTTCTGACATGAAACATTTCCTGAGATAAAAGGAATATAAAGAAAATTTGGGCAAATTCAGTATTTTCACAATAGCTATTCCCATTCATGTCTTCTGCGCTTCTTAAGACCAGACTGATGGATATCTAATGTCAACAAGAATCTTATGTTACCTACTGACACTTCCACTTTGTTTTCCTCCCAGATGGCTGTTGATCAGGCTCACAGGCAGAATTTGTCTTCTCTTTTTCTGCCAGTATTTGAATCTGTCAACCCATGCCTGATATTAATGGTACGGAGAGACAATATTGTAGGAGATGCTGTGGAAGTCCTAAGGAAAACAAAAAATGTAGACTACAAGAAGCCACTGAAGGTATTACCATTACATGTTGCTTAAAGTTTCTTTCACTGCCATGCAAGTAACTGAGACTATTTTTGAACGATTCTCATTTCAGAATGTGTTTTTAATTCAGTGCTAACTGAATTGTGTGTTTCAGGTTATTTTTGTAGGGGAAGAAGCTGTTGATGCTGGAGGTGTTCGGAAAGAATTTTTTTTGCTCATCATGAGGGAGCTGCTTGATCCCAAATATGGAATGTTCAGGTATTATGAAGAGTCCAGACTGATCTGGTTCTCTGATCAGGTAGGATGAGATCTGTGGTCATTTACTTTCTTTTAACTTACATGATTTACATTTATAATGAGTGAACATGGTAGATCGTGGTAGTTTTATTTCAAGAGGAGAAGCTGAAGTCATCTCAAAAAAATGTTTATTTTTGTCATTGTGTCATGGTTCAAGCCCAGCTGGCAATTCAGAACCACACAGCCCCTCACTCCCCCTATTCTTTCTTCCCCTGCTCCCAGTAGGGACAGGGAGGAGAATCAGAAGAATGTAACTCCCACAGGTTGAGATAAGCACAGTCCAGTAAATAAGGTATAACACAAACCGCTGCTGCTACCACCAATATTAACAATGATAAGGTAAATAATAAGGGGAGAGGATACAACCGCTCACCACCCCACTGGCTGATACTCAGCCTGACCCAAGCAGTGATCTCACCCTTCTGGGTAGCTGCCGCCATTTTATATAGTGGGCATGACGTGCTGTTGGATGGAATACCTCTTTGGCCAGTTTGGGTCAGGTGTCCTGTCTCTGCTTCCTCCCGGCTTCCCTTCCTCCCTGGCAGAGCATGAGACTAAGAAAGTCCTTGGCTGGAGTAAATATTACTGAGCAGCAGCTAAAAACACCGGTGTTATCAGCACTGTTCTCAGTCTGAAAGTCAAAACCCCAGCACTGCACCAGATACTAAGAAGGAGAAAAATGACTGCTACTGCTTAACCCAGGACACATTGTTAGATCAAAACTTTTCCCTTCTGTTTTCCCCATTCCTCACTTAGTCCTTACCAGTTGTCCCCAGCCCAGGCAAGTTTCATAGGAAGAAGTGCCAGCTAGAGTAAACCAATTCCAAGAACAGGATCAGTAAATGAAGCTGGCAGAGATAAACTCTTGAAGTGCATGTTGAACAGGTCAGTGTTCAGTCACATTTATGGGTCCATTTTGTAGGTAGTCGTCTAGTCATATTTTCTCAAAAGTTTTGATCACTGACTTTTTTTATCCTCTTTCAAATAAAAACACTCACTAGGGTGGCATTATCACAAAGACCTGAATATTAACATTTCCACAGTTGTATTTTCAGCCTTGGCTATTAACTGCAAAGGAGTCAATAGTGAGCTCTCTCCTCACAGAAATATTTTTTGTAAAAATGGATGCGTCTTTGAGACTGAATAATGCAGTAATAAGTTGCTGGCAAAGCCAGAGTTACAGTTCCTTAGGTTTCAGTGTCTCTCACCTGGTGAAAATTGAGGCTGTTTTCCTCAGTATTTATGGCTGCATAGTTAAAGAAAATACAAATTAAACTCACTCAGATTATACTGCTCCTTACACTTCCCCCCCACCCCCCCCAGACTCCATAAGATTAAAATAACCTCTTTATTTTAAACCATCTTGTCTGTTTTTTGTTCTTAGACCTTTGAAGACAGTGACTTGTTTCATTTGATTGGTGTTGTCTGTGGGCTAGCAATATATAATTTTACTATTATAGACCTTCATTTCCCTTTGGCTTTGTACAAAAAGCTTTTGAATAAGAAACCATCCCTGGATGACTTAAAAGAATTGATGCCAGATGTTGGCAGGTAAGCAAAAAAGAAAAAATGAGTGTTGATAGGAATTAATTTTTAATTCAGCGTTTTCCTTTATGTGTTATTTTCACACGAACAGGATAAACAGCTTGGTATAATTTGCAGCCATCAGGTCAACTGAAAAAGAATGCGTGCCGTTATTAAACACCTGCTTCTAAATGCTTGGGTTTAATGTTTGTGTTTTCTGTTTTTATTATCCTACAATAGTTGTCGGGGAAAATAATATTTGAAATTCAAAACCTTTACCTTTTAGCTATTAATTAAAAGGAAATACCACTACGAAGTGCAAGTTAATGAGCTAATAGAAAAGTAACAGTAGAAAGATTTTTTTTTCTTTTTTTTTTCATCTTAATTATAAAAGCATAAAGAATGCTTCAGGGCAAGAAGTTGATCTTTCTTTCCACTGATACAAGTAATTTGTAATTTATTTTGCAGGGGAATGCAGCAGTTACTGGACTATCCAGAGGATGACATAGAAGAAGCATTTTGTCTTAATTTTACTGTAAGTTTTAAAAAGTTTTTGAAATATTTCTGATCAAGCTCATCAGAAATGTTATATTATCTGTCACCATCTATTATAACTGCCTCTGATGGAGTGTTTGGGCAAAAGCATCAGCTGCTGATTTGCATGAATGTTAGCATCTCTGCCTGCTGTTCATTGTGCTGTTAGCTAAGTAGTGGGAAGAAATACAGTGTGCAGTAAATACAATTTGTACTGTTCTTTGTTTTAAATAGATCACTGTGGAAAATTTTGGTACAACAGAAATTAAAGAGCTTGTGCCTAATGGTGCTGATGTTCCTGTAGTCAAACAAAATAGGTGAGTTTTATGGGTTACATAAAGGGTAGTTCAGTGTTGCTGTCTGTGTTGGGAGCATAACTGGGTTGCAATAAATATCCTGTACCAAGCTGTCACCCTAATGTTGGAGGTGAAACTACTTTAGTTGTTTTTCCAAGCTGTTCTTATTTGTATTGTTAAAATAGCTGTTGTATTGTATTGACACTGCAGCAGGTTGCCCAGAGAGGTTGTGGATGCCTCATCCCTTTTTGTGTTCAAGGCCTGTCTTGAATGGGGCTTTGAGCAACCTGGTCTAGTTGAAAATGTCCCTGGCCATGGCAGGGGGGTTGGAACTCGATGATTTTCCTTGGTCCCTTTCGGCCCAAATCAATCAATGATTACCTGTATTTAAGGATTTGCCAGTTGTGGAGAGGCTATCTAATTTTACTCAGAATGTGTAATACTTCTTTTTTCACTTGAGCTTAGAAATATTTCAGAGCTCTTTAGGGACCATTTTGACTGCATGGTCTTCATTTTCTTAGATTAAAAATGATTATGATTCTGCAGGAAGTTATGTAACACTGGAATTTAGTGAGTAATGATTGAAAATTCAACCTTGGTGCAATTATTTGTGTATTAGTATGCAAACTACAAGTGTATGGCAACTATTCATATGTGAATATTATTTTGGAGAAGTGTTCCATTTGTAGAGCAGATAAATTGTTATCTAGTGGTATTGTTGGAAGAGTGTGTGAGAGGTGGGATTGTTATATATATAAAATAAATCTGGTGGTTTGTGCCTTTTTTTCAGAATGCTACCATTTTCATATCTCTCTCTGTCCATTCTTCTCATATTCCTGTCTGTTCCTCAATCTTGATGAATTCTCTGTGCTTTTACTTCTCCCAGAGTAAAGGGAGAATCACATGGCAAGAGCATACTGTGAGAACACAATGCATCTAAGCTGTGCATGGTAGGAACAAGGGAGGAAATGTACCTTTAGTCATGTTCCTATAGGGCAAATTTTTGGCAGCATTTTTTTGTAACTAGCTCATTTTTCGTAACTTTCCTCCTTTTACAGGAAAGAGTTTTGGGGGTTTTTGTAGGGATGTTTTTTTAAAATCATTGCCTTAAAGCTGGTGATACATCATTTTGTGATACTTCAGCATGATAGCTTTGAAGTTCTCTGATGGTGGTCTGGTGGTCTGTCACCAAGTGGCAGTAGAATTGGAGTTGAATTACAAGTAAAGTTCCAAGATGTCTATGTTTTGTCATCGTCTGCTGTCTTGCAGCAACGTAGAGTTCCTGTTTCTGAAAATCCAAATATTCCATGATGCTTGAATTCAGTTATAAAAATACAAGCATAGAGTATAATAATGCTAATTAGTTTAGTACTATGGATTGTCTTTGGAGCAGCCTTTTCTTCCAGGTTTAGTATTATACAACTTACCTGCTGCCTCTCTCCTAAGTACATGGTGCACATAAAATGGGTATCTCATTGAGTGCTGGAAGAGGAGGAGTGTGATTCACCACCCCCTCATTTCATCTTCAGTATTTTCAGTTCAACCATTTTAATATATGTATCATCAAAATGTGTTTAGATAATTTTTTTTATTTTTTTTTTAATTGTTGGTGATGCTATTTGGGTACTGTGGATGTTGTTCAAATGCTTTGGGTTTCCACAAAGAATGTGTGTTGGTATGGTAACTAAACTATAACTGAAGTCACTCTGCCAGTGTAGAAACTAGCAGTATTAACTAGGATTGATTAAAAGGTAATTAACTGATCTTTCTGCTGTAGAGGATTCAAATGTCTGTTTGAAGTTGATTTGCATTTTTAGTGCAAATGTAACTTTTTGAAATACAGCAGAGCTTGACTAGTCAGTTTCAGGAAACTGCGTGTAATTCATAGAATCATAGAATAGTTAGGGTTGGAAAAGACCTTAAGATCATATAGTTCCAACCCCCCTGCCATGCAGGGACAGCTCACACTAAACCATATCACCCAAGGCTCTGTCCAACCTGGCCTTGAGCGCTGCCAACGATGGAGCATTCATAACTTCCCTGGGCAACCCATTCCAGTGCCTCACCACCCTTACAGTAAAGAATTTCTTCCTCA
>JANRGW010008119.1:0-34675 GCA_024733675.1 Psilopsiagon aymara
ACTTCATTTGCAGCTCCTTCAGGACCCGCGGATGGATTTCATCAGGTCCCATGGACTTGTGTACATTCAGGCTCTTAAGATGGTGTCGAACCATATCCTCTCCCTCAGTGGGCACAGGGTCTTCATTCTCACAGTCCCTGCATCTGCCTTCTAAGACTTGGGTGGTGTGGGCAGGGCGTTTGCCAATGAAGACTGAGGCAAAGTCATTAAGAATCTCAGCCTTCTCAAAATCCAGGGTAGTCTGTTCTCCCAACAGCTTCCAGAGGGGGCCCATGTTGTCCCTAGTCTGTCTTTTATTTGCTACATACCTAGAGAATCCCTTCCTGTTCTCTTTAAAATCCCTAGCCAAGTTTAATTCTAAGTGGGCCTTAGCGTTCCTAACCTGGTCCCTAGATTCCCGGACAACATCCCTGTATTCTTCCCAGGCAGCCTGTCCTTGCTTCTACCTTTTATAAGCTTCTTTTTTTCCTCCGAGTTTTCCTCAGCAGCTCCTTATCCATGCAAGGGGGTCTCCTGGCCCTCCTGCAGCACTTCCTTCTAGTTTGGATGCAGCACTCCTGAGCTTGCAGCAGGTGATCCTTGAATATCAACCGTCAGTCTTGGTCACCCTGCCCTCTAGGAGTATATCACACGGAAACTTACTAAGCATGTTCCTGAAGAGGCCAAAGTCTGCTCTCTTGAAGTCCAGGGCAGTGAGCTTGCTGCACACTCTTCTCACTGTCCTGAGGATCTCAAACTCGACCATCTCATGATCACTGCAAGAAATGCTGCCCTGGAGCATCACATTTCCAACCAGCTCTTCCCTGTTTGTGAGCACGAGGTCAAGCATGGCACCTCTCTTTGTCAGCCCCTCTATTACTTGCAGAAGGAAGCTGTCTTCCACACAATCGAGGAACCTCCTGGATTGCTTGTGCCGGGCCATACCATCCCTCCAACAGATATCAGGGTGATTGAAGTCCCCCATGAGAACAAGTGCCTGCGAGCGTGAGGCTGTTCCTATCTGTCTATAGAGTGCTCCATCCACAGAGTCCTCTTGATCAGGCGATCTGTAACAGATCCCCACAATAATGTCTCCTGTCCCTGTTCTCTGTTTAACCCTGACCCACAAACTCTCTATTGAGCACTCATCTGTCCCCAGAGTTCCATACTCTCCAGACAGAGCTCCATACTCTCCAGCCTATCCCTAACACATAACAGATACTCCCTCTCTCAGCTCCAGGGCAGCCAAGTTACCTCAAATAACTTGACCAGCTACTACGGTTGACTTCAAACCTACATCTTTTTCAATATATTCATATCAGCCTTTATGCTAGATCTGTTACAGGAACGACAGCACCTTAAAAATACTGCAGCTATTTCCAAATTAACTGTGTGCGTATTTTCAAATCTGATAGCCTGACTGCCACAAAAATACTACGAAAAAGTAACATTTCAGATTTGGTCTGGCTCCCTAATGTGCTTCATCCAGCTTCCTTGCTATTCCTGAACCTTCTGCAACACACCCGATTCACCATTTGACCCTCTGGCACTGATCTGGCACCAAAGCCAACCAGCTAACATACTACATCAGTAGTCAGGTAAATCCCAACATGACAAACTTATCCATCCCTCACCTTCTGGTGTGCCAAAAAAGTATGACATGTTAGTTCAGAGACTGAGATTTATGTCCTTCTACTCTCATAGGAGACTGATGACTACCACAACCAGACAATTACCAAACCTGAAGGAAAGGAACAGAAAAAGAAGAGGAAGAAAACCCCAACCTAACAGGCCATGCCATTCCACTAGACTCACTTCTTTCAGACAAGCTTGCAAACAGAAGTACATAATTCTGGAATTGGAGGCTAAAGGTAATTAAGCACTGGGAATGGAGAAGTCAACAAGAAAAAAAGCCCATTCAGTCATTCCAATTTGAATGTTCCAGTTCAACATGTTAAAACTAGTTTTATATGACAAAAAAGCTCACTTGCTTTATTAGCTGCTTGCATCAAATACATATCAAACAATAAAGAAAATAAAAACCTTCTTTCCTCTGCTTTCCTTGCTGAATGCTCGTGCATCAACAATGCTGCTCACTTTTACTATGGGTCTTAACCCATTTGGTTTGGGAATGAACCGGAGCGTTGATGTTACATATTTTTTTTGACGGATAGCTTCAATATCCTTTGAAGATAAAGGACGTAGATGTACTCTGGCAAAATGGTTTCTAAAATACAAATACACATTTAGTGCAAGCAACAGGAAAGGCAGGGAGTCAAACATTTAATACCGTTATAATAACTGAAGCCAAATATTTTTCTAAGAAGATAATTACAAATACTAACCTCTGCAGAAAGTGACATGGAAATCTGAATTTCAGAACAATTTCATGATACCTTAATGACAATGTAATACAATAACGAAAAAAGTACTCATTTCTGCTTGATGCAAATTAAGATAATTAAAAACAAATCTTATTTAACACAAATGAAAATTTTAGTGATTAGCTGAATACATCTGAACATTATGACATTTCATAGAAAAAAAACAGGAAGCTGGGCATTTCTCATGCTTTCATGACTTGAAAGATATTAACAAAATTGAGAAGGACCTTCTGAAAACTATGCTAAGAAAGATCCAGGGAAAGAATTACACGCTATAATGAGCTGTTCCACTCCCAGCATTTAGTGGACCTACTACTTACTAAAAGTTACAGTGAACTGAGATACCAGGATACATATACAACATAGGGGTATTTAAATATCCAGTAACATGACTAAAAAGAATTGATCTGATGAGCAGGTGTCAGATAATAATGAAGAATGGAAGGCTCCCAAGTCACGGTTCTGAGGTCCCTAAGGTCATCTTACTGAGAAATGTGCTTCCACCTCAGACATCCCCTCAGAATTTACAGTTCAGTGTAAATTAATCAATAGTTTCCCATGCAAGAATCAGGAAAAGGAGGTGGAGAAAAAGCCCTTGCTTTTAAGTTTACACATATTGCTAAAATGCCCTAGCTGCAATGTAAAAGACCTGGATCAATCTCCTGCTACTTGTATTGCTCAGAAAGACAAATGTGCCATTCCAAAAAGCCCTGCAGCCTAGTGGTTATGATACTCCCCTGGGAAGTGAAGTGAGACAACTCAAATCCCCACAAAAGAAGTGGGACAAATGCCTGAAAACACTGGCTGGGTAAAAGAGGATGGTGCATGGAAAGCCTCAAAATGGCTGAGGCAGCCCTAAACAGCTGTATATCTAACACCCAATTTCTCTCCCGTGTGAAGTAGGCAGCTTGCCACCTGTACAGGTGTAGTACGATGGATTAGCAGACCTCATGTTATATTGCACACTTGAAAAAGCAGTGCTGAAAGCCCCAGTGTAAGCTTACGTACAGCTGCTGGGATTAGACTAGAAGTACATGCAACTATATATCATCTAGCCAACAGCAACCACCCTGACCTCACAGGATACCGCTGGCAGGCACACAGCACAGCACTTCTTTGGGATGCTTCCCCACCCTCTAATAATCTGCAGTTCAGAGACTTCCCAAGTCAAAAGTGAGGTGGAGCTCCCTACACAGTAGGGAAGTACGTGGGGAAGAAATCAACAGAAACAAGATCAGCCCAGCTTAGGTTTTTTTTGAGTTCAGAGCACCTTGTCTTTATACACTGGGTTTTTCTGGGAAACTGGGAATAGGGACAAATGAGCTAAACCCAAAAATATTTGTTTTCTTTTAATCAGATACTCCACTACAAAACAGCATACCTAATATGTAAAAATTAGTACTTGATGATACTTTCTGCCAAAAGCAGCCTTCAAGGTACATTAAAATGACATAAAACACTAATTGCAACACTACGGCTGTTAGTTTGAAGACCAGACAAACATAGTATGTGGGACTGAAAATTATATTCTACTACTACTATTTAAATTGCATACTCTGTGCTACAAATGCAAACGAGATCAAGACCCCATTCAGTGCAAACACATGCAGAAAAGCTGCACTGCAGGTATCAAAGTTGAAATCAGGGAGTAGTAGGGCAGGAGGGGAAAAATCACACACATAACACTGCAGACCAAGAGACCACTGTGAAAGCAAAAGGTTCTCTTTACAAAAGAGCCATTAAAACACAAAACATGAGGTATGCTCATTTTGCACAGCTCCACAGCACTCTCAGACACCAACAGCTCTTAATGAAAACCCAGAAGATGTGAATTATGGAGATGCGTACATAATCCTGCTCATTAAAACTGCCTTCAGATCTTTCATATTTTCTGACTTGTTTTGAATTTGATCTTAAATAATGATCTAACTTAAATACATGCACACATTTTTAAGACCGAAAAAGCAGCATAGAATTCCACAGCTGCACTACGGAAGATAAGTATTAAATAAAATAAAATATAAACAAAAAGATAAATAGTCAATAAAATAAAATAGTCAATAAAATAAAATCCTCAAAACACAAGACTACTGCCTGAACAGAGTATTACAGCATTTCAGCAGAGGTTTGGTTTTGTGTTAACTAAAAATAATGAAGCAAATTGAGTACTTTTAAAATTAACTTTGCCAAGGTTACTTTGGGATTCTGTGCTGTGCTTTACTCACTGTTAGAAGGTGCAAAAAAATCAACTTAACAAAACAAAAACCTCTTCATAATGGATTTTCCTATAGCAAAAGTTTCTCTTCTCCTACCTAAGAATTCTAAATTTGAATCAGTTTTCTCACACAAAATATTTCTGAATTCACAAGCTGTGCACATTACCATCACAGACTGAATTTTCTTGTAGGAAATTAAGCAAATAAAAGGATGAAAAAAGGGCAATAAATGAAAGCAGAATTGTAAGTTTACACTACAAAACATGAGATTTCCAACATTTCATTAATGTTTGATTCATTTTCTAATGTTACCTAATTCCAATGTTCTGTAACTTGCCCCAGACAAACTTTCGGTAGTAGAAAAGCAAGTTCTTCTGGAACGTGGTCTCAGTGACATAGAAAAATGATCTGAGCAACTCAATAACATAGGTATCCATCAGCCAGTATAGGAATTTAGCCAAAATTTCTTCACGGAGACAATGTTCATAGGCAGGAACAAAGTGATCACCTTCAATAAACAGTTCAAAGGTGGTTATGGTAAATATCAGCTATTTGTATTAGTAAAGAAACAACATACAAACAAACACACACATAACAGTCTTTTCTTAGCTTGACATTAATGGAAAGGAAGAAAGCAAATACTAACAATTGCACAATACCACTCCAAATTTTCACTGGCATTAAATAATGTTACTGACCCAAGCTTAGAGTACAAACATCAAAACTAATCTGCAGTGACAAACAGACATACAGGATACAAATACATGCCATTAGTAGTGCAAAGACTTACTTTCTTCCTCTAGTGTTGGTTGTGCAAGATTTTCAATTCACTATGGCAAGATTATTATGAAGGGAAAGGTAAAATGGATGCCAGCTTACTACAATATAAAATGTCTTTTAAAAAAGGCCAAAGAATTAAAATACTTAGGTTTAAATACAAAAATAACAGAATTGAACTGGGCTGATTTGGAGAAGAGAATGATATTCAGATTTCCCAATTACATGAAAATTAATTTTAGGGTTAAGCTTTATTTCAGACACCCCATACAAAACTTACTGCTGCAGTCAAACCCCACCCCCCCCCCCCCCCCAAAAAAAAAATACCCACATGATTTTTCTGTTCTAGACTTATTGAAATACACTGCACTGGTACAGAACAGCACTTCTGAGCTGCTCATCAATGAAGAATGACATGCTTTACAAGGATACTACATGAAAATACGTCAAGTGGAGCTCCCTTGAAAGCTGGGTATTACTAAACTGTGACATAGAATAGCAGGTCTGAATGATCTGCAAGCCCTCTAGTAGCTCTTCGGCTTCCATTTAAAGATTCACCGGCTACTAGTGTAACACCTTATACGTGGAGTGACTAAAAGACAAATGGGTTTGAGCCTCATGATTGTGTGGCCTAACTCCAGAATATTCCAGGAAGATTTACCAAGTGTGACCCGTTTTGCCCAACCATAGGAAACTTTATGCCTTTAGGACTTAGAAAGCTAGGACTACCAAATACTAATCTCTAACTCTGAGATGCAATGTCCTACAAGAAATATGAGAAAGAGAAAGAACTAATTAACTCAGATACACAGTGCAAATACAAACTAAGCTTAATAGACCTGTTAGGTATTAAAAAGATAGAACTGTGCCTTAGAAAAGAGAAATGAAGACAGCAAAGCACACGTACTGTTACTTTTCTGCAATTACACTTTTCTGCAATGACACTGCAGTCACACACAGCCTCTCAGAGTCACAAGACTCTAGTTGCTTTCCGTGAAGTCGTATGAAATCAGCCCAGCCAGTGCAAATCTTGCCCAAAGATTTAGTCAAGCCACCTTTTCCTGACACTTGGTTCTGTGTACCTGTTTCACACCTGCTGCCTGTAAAGCCAGGGGGACATTTACAAACATATGAGTTCAAGGCATCCACACAGGTGGCATGGTTTAAGCAGGGACTCGAGTCACAGTCATTGATGTTCACTTCGCAGGTTTGCCCTGTGTACCCTGTCACACACAGACACCTATGGAGGAAAACAGAAGTACACTTCAAAGGTGGGTCCATCATGACAAAGAATCCTGGCCATGAAGCCATATTCACCAGTGTGAATGGCATACCCTGAAAAAAACAAAATCAAAAAATCAGACACTACAGAACTAATGGAGCTCTCTTTTGCTTGTTCCTTTAAGTATGCTTGTACTCTGTTAGCTGCATAATATTTCTTCATAAGGGGGACAATACAGTATTTAAACATAGTGCCTGTGTTTCTTCATATGAATCTGGGAGAGGCAATCACTCTGTTCTGGTGAGTGAAACAAGCCTTCTAGGTCCACAGAATTACAGATCAGAGGTACTTGAGTTTTCAGGAAGATATGCTTACGGACAGAGAAAACCAAGGCATTAGGAAAGCATCAAAACCTCTGGTACTTGGAAAACCAAGATGTTTGAAAGGCAGCAAAACTTCTGGGGTTCTAGGGAGTGAAAGGGTTATTAAATCCAGCTGATCCATCTATCACTACAGTGATCTATGATATGACACTGCTATTGGTATTTGTAACTTTTGATCACAACTTAGATATTCTAAAGCACACACATACAAAAATATTTGGAAGATTCCAGTGGTGTTTGTGTTATAATCTCTGTATTCTTATTAGGTACATCTTTTTTCTGTTTTCTATAACATGTTTTCCAGGTTATAGAAACGTAATATTATCAGATATGTAACTGGCCATGACCTACTCTTCTAAGAGAAAGCAAGACAAGCCCTTGAAGCTTGAGAGAGTGGATTTATTTTTTAACAATCAGTACTAAAACCATGCTATGCTTACACTTTAAACTGTGTATATTTTCTTGCTGCCTACCTTGGAATTTATTAAACGTGAGGACACTAGAATTTATTTTCTTGACTTTTAAAATCTCCCTTAGTGTCCATATGGATATCTTTCATATTGGATCAGGCTATGAAATACCTTGCTGAAATCTAAGAAGGCTAAAGCACCATAACACATCTGAATTTCCACACTGTATTACTTTAAAAATCTATTTTTCACCTGAAACTGTTGATACCATCTTTGCATGTGGCTCCATTTTTACAGGGTCTGCTGAGACACTCATCAATGTTTCTTTCACACAAGACACCAGCAAAACCTGGGAGGCATTTGCAGGAGAAACTGCCAACTCGATCTTCACAAATAGCCCTATTAAGACACGGGTTTGAAAGGCATTCATTGACCTCCATTTCACAGCGAGCACCTGAGAAGAAACGAATAAAATCACAACTCTGCTTTGAATTAACCTAGGAAAAAAAATTACTAGCCTGTCTCTGGTTTTTAAGGACTGTTGCCAATCTTCTGGGAAACAACAAACTCCAGGGTTGCCATGAAGGTTTAAGACTTTATCTGTTAACTAAAGTTAAGTGGTCATAGAAGAATTCCAGACACCATCTTTGCAGTTGTAGAAATTAAAACTCAGCACACTGTGGGTAATTCATATGGATATTGCCCATTATGTGAGTAATTTGGACTGAATCAGGAAATCACTTGAGAAACTATTCCAAGCAGCTAATGAAAAGCTGCTACAAAAGAATTTAGTTGGAACTTTGAATCCAGCGAGAAACATGAAACCCAGGAATACATAATTCTGGGCTTTCTGTTATGAAAGAGGCTCCAATCTACAAGCACTTAAGAACGAAGAAACTGCAGGTGATTTTACAGAGGAGCTCTTTGGCAACGTGGTATTTGACAGATACGCTTAGTTGTTACAGAAATCTATGAAAGCAGTAGGAACCTGAGTATGGGGATGGGAAGGAGTTTCACTATAGACCATCTTGTCTATTATAACAATATTTTTCTTTTTAATATAGAATTAAAAATAACAATTTACACCCATGTATATGTCCTTATTATTTCCTCAACATCATGCAATAAGTTAGCCAAATCAGTAACAGAAGACCGACTACTTAGTATATCCTGCTGAAGCCATGATTACACTAAAGGGACTCTGCTTAGATGGATCTAAAGAATATAGTACATCTATGTCAATGCATAACATAAGTAATGTAAAACAATGAGATGAAAATACTTTGGACATGGTAGGAACATATCTTTTTTGGTCAGGAACAGCGAAGGCTGAATTAAATACAAAAAGGTGCACCTGTGAACCCTTTTGCACAAGTGCAGCTGTAGCCGTTCTTGCCATCAACGCAGTGGCCTCCATTCAAACACGGACTGGAGCTACATTCATTTACGTCTTCCTCGCACAAGAGACCTTCAAACAGCAAGAGTTATAAGGCATGGTCAAGACATATGCAAGGACTGCAGGCTGCAATGGCTGAATGCAGAAGACAGAAGAGCACCAAACTGCTTGCATAACAAAAGGCTACTGAGACCAGGTGATAAAATTCCATGTTTGCACGACTGCAAAACATGTTTGAACTCCTACAGAGATCATCTGTGTTACTTAGATGTTGTGATCTGAAAGATAAGAAACCCATGGTTTGTCTTCATAAAGCTTAAGAAATAATCCAGCAAGTGCTACTGCTGATCAATGTACAGCCATAAACATGAAGAATGAGGGAGATCATTTCTTGTGGAAAACATGAGGCTTTTTTTACTTTAACCACATAAAATTATCTCCTCAATAGTTTATTTCAATATTCAGAGGTTAGGTGCTGTTGTGGTAACATACTCAAGCATGTCAGTTTCCCATAGATTTCAGTACCCTCGAGGTGAGTAACAATGAGAATAAAAAAACGCTAAGAAAGAAGAAAAAGACCATTCACTTACTCATAGGGCTGGAATAAAGCAACTGCATAAATGCTTTGCCTAGTCAGGCCATATTCAGTCTCAGAAGCATTTTCCCTGAGAGTATTTATTAATTCCCTAAACTTCAATTCATTTCTTTTATTTCAGACCAGAAATGTCACAAAACAGAACTATACATGCACACACATGCTTGCACAAAGACTGTCCTTGAATGCTCATCCTTTTGTTTCAAAACTTATTCACAGTAGAACATTCCTCTAACCTGTATATCGGCTTGCTTTCGTGTTCTAATTCCAAGGATGTGAAATTATACAGCCTTTGTGTTTTCTGCTGTCTACTCGGCACAGAAACAATGCTAGTCTGAAGAAGAGCTATGAAGTGAAAAAAGTTACCTGAAAAGCCTGGTTGACAACGGCAAATAAATGTTCCAATGGCATCTTTACACATTCCATTGTTATGACAAGGAGATGATTTACACTCATCAACTTCTGTTTCACATTTCAAGCCTAGAATGCAAAATGAGGAATGAGAACAGGCAGAGAAAACCTGAAATTGTTCAAAACCATGGAAGTCATGACTATTAATGTAGAAAAATATGTCTGATTAATTGCATGCATTACCAGATATGCAGTTTTATTTAGACTCTCTTTAGATTGTGTTTTAACACACACTTAAGACAAAATGTTATTAGAAAGGTATCATGCACATTGGGCAACAGACTGATTAGTTCCAGACAGTATCATTTAATATCTACCACAAGTAACAGAGATCACTTCTTGATAACAGCTGAATAATAAGTCATTTGCTTTGGAGCAACTGGGAAAATAACACTGAAGAGAAGTACAGGCAGATCTGGTGGAATTAGCTATTCAGAGTGCAAATTTTAAGCTTTTGCTTATCACCAATATTGCCAAGTGATAGGCTTTTCAAATTCACTATCTCCACTAAAAGAGACACCATTCAAAATCCTTTTCTGTTAAACACTCTCTAATTCAGTGACAGTGTGAGGGACAATTTGTTTTCTTAATACTAATGTATGTTAAATCTATGATGGATATTCCAGTTAGTTAGGACATATTCTTGCACTGAGATGTTTTGCTCCTTTATGCTTGCCCATGTCAAGTGCATGGAGGTATGGTAGCTCATCCTCCTGCTTCTCAAGTTTTTACCTGTATATCCAAGTGGGCATATGCACATATATCCACTCCCCAATTGTTTGCATGTCCCATTGTTGTGGCAGGGTTCCAGGAAACACTCATGAAAGACCTGTCAAAGGCAAGAATCATACAATTACAGTAAAGATGGAAATACGGGTGGAAAAAAATATTCTGACACCCCCTAACAGTCAACTTGGAAAGCTAGAAAAAGAAGTCACTGGCATTAACTTCTATGTCTTCCTCTTCGACTTTCCTCACACCAACCATTTTTTTTTCAGAGAATAACAGAATCTGAATTATTGTTTTAGAATGACCTTTTACTTAGTCAAACGTGATCACCGCAGTTCCCATATCATGCTATATTGCATATGATTGTTCTCCATATCCTTTTACACCAGCTATTCACTTCCTACTGGTCATCAGCTGAGCTGGTAGGGAACTTTACTGTGTGATGTTATTTTTAATAATGTAGCAAACCTGAGTTCAGCAAATCCCTTGAGTAAATGGGATTTACTAAAATCACAGGAGATCAGCTTGTACCTGTCCATATGTGACATAATGGATTAACCCAAATTTATTATCAGCCAACTTTGCTCCTGTTCACACAAGATCCTAACTTCAGATTCAACCAAAGTAGTCAAGAGTCACACAGTAGGATGGAGATGGTGGATTTAAAGGAGCATCTCTGGCAAACATTGTCACTTGGGTAGTTTCACATGAGGTCCCACCTGCATTTCAAAGGGGGTACTCACAGCAAAAGGGAGCTCTGCTTGCCTCCTCTAAAGTGTATCTATGTTGCACTAAGCAAAACAAAGATTTACAACTGGGACTTGCTGTCTGGTAGCATTTCCTGAAATTCAGCATATGAAAACATCAGATGACTGAGTGTGGTCAATCTACGTTTTTTACAGAGTGGCTGAATCTCCTTCATGGAGTTTATAATTCTTTTCAAAGCATGTTAAATATTTCATACATCAGATGAAGATTCAAGTCCAGAACTGAAGATTGCCAATAGCTCATGCAGACTCCTTTGTACAGTGAAAGTGCTTCTTTTTTAACGATTACAAAAAGAGTTTGCGTGTTCCCCTCAAGACCATCACCGTCATCTCTTTAGGAAATACAGAGAGTGTAACAATTACATTTAAAAAGGCCTTAGTCATTTACTGCTGCATAAAGCACTCTTTCTTTCATTTGAGCTAACACTGGAAAAATCTATCTTGTCCTTGCCTGACTGCTGACTTTGTACTGCTTGCTGATATTTTCTGGAGAGGCTGGTACCATCATTACACTTTCCTCAGCTGCTGAAAAAGTAGAGCCAAAACCTAAAGAGGAAAGATATGAATGTGCTGTTAATAACATTGTATGACAAGATCCCTACTCCATGAGGGCATAATAATTGCATGTTAGTAATGCATCTAAAAATGTGAGAAAAACCCTGAATTTCTGGGGAAAAAAGTGTAAACTTTACAGTAGCCACATAGTATTTTAAATACCTTTTATATCAGTATGCATTTTTAAGCAGATATATTTCAAAAACTTGTATATGCGTGTGTCCATATAAAACATATTTTATGCATACTTATATATATATGCAAATTAATAATTGTGGGTGTATATATATATATTTAGAGCGTATATACAGTATGTGTGTGTGTATACACACACTCCTTTTATATATATATATATATATATATATATATATATACACACACATCTGTTACTGAGCCTTGGTGTGTATCACAGTCACTTCCACATAACACGAAGGCCACACCAGTAGGCAAAACCAGTTGTGAACCTCACTGGTTGAAATGGAAAGTCTACATTTGTTAGGGGAGTAAGTGGGATGTTTCCTACTGAGACTACTGCTGGCCACCCTTTTGATGTGCCCTGGATTCACCTTGTCCAGCAGAGGCAATTTGGCTTACTTGAACAATCTGTGATGGATCTTGCACCAATGGCAGTTGTTGTTCCATAAAAGGGACAAGATAAGCAGTAGGACTTTCCTGGGTCTGGTTGATAGTAGTCTCTGGGACAAGGGTAGCATGGTGTCAGACCTGTACGAGAGAACTCGCCTGCAACACATGGTACTGCAAGAAAAAAAGGACATATTTTTGTTTGATCACTTGCACCCTCACCTTACCTCCCCCCACCCCTTTCTGACCATTTTCTCTCCTCCCCTCATAGTCCCTCCTCAGACTTAGAGGAATATGATGAAACCTGCCAATAATTATTCACAGCTTTAGGAGATACTTATTTAAATTGTGCTGCTAGGTGACATGTGGTTCCCAAAGGACTATGGGAATACCCAGGAAGTATTTCTGTCTATTCTTTTTGTTATTCTGTGGGCAGCTTTCATATGAAACTTCCTTTCCTTAACACACTGTGTTCAAATTCAGTATTTTTGTACAGAAGATATGGAAGCTCTTTGGAGATTAACAGTGACAAACATCGTATCATTCCCTTTCTCTTCTGTAAAGAAAAAGGTTTTATTTTCTTCTAGGTACCCATCACGTATCTTGTTTTATTAATCTTTAGGAAAAAATCCATTTTGGAAATCAAAAGGAGGGCATTTGAAATAATCAAGGTATCAGGAATTTTTGCTGGGAAATACTGTTTGGTCCCCACTTAACCAAAAGCAGAATTCAATCTCAGGCAGCTGAACTGGATTACCTTAGCTGACCTTTAAACAACATTTAGAAATATTTAGGATTTAATTAAAAAATATTCATAGCCCTTTTTGTCACAAACCTCCGCAAGCTGAGACATCCACTGCACCCCTTTTTACCGTTGATGTATTTTCTGGGCAAGAGATACAATTCCTGGATCCAAATGCTGGCTGATATGTGCCAAGTGGACATGTTTCACAGATCTCAAGACCATTAGGTGAATACATTCCCTGCTTGCACTGAGCTATAAGGCATAATTGATAAAGATTAAGCAATGTCCAACAGGAAATGTTGCTCTTGATCCCTAGGAAATGATTCAAAATCACAATACACACCACAGGGGCTTTTATTTCAAGAGTTTACTCTGAAGCACCTCATGGGTGCAAAGAGCAAAGAATTAATTGTGAATCATTAACCAGTTAGTTCTCCTCCAATCAGCTTTACAAATGATTTACTGCAATCCAGTTACTCATTTTTAATCACCAAAATTAATAATAAGACAATAAGCAGGAAATAAAAATAGAAACTTCTTTTTCAGAACAAGTCACAAAATGAGAGTGGTGCTGAGGTGCTCAGTGCCCCAGCACTGCAGTGTAGGATGCAAGTATTTTACCTTTGATTATGGTAGAATGGGTTGGCTTGCAAGGACAAAACCAGCATTACTTTAAGTGTGTTAGTCCCTGCAGAATGGGCTCGCAATCTTGCAGAAAGAAGACAGAAATGAAATGAAGCTTCAAAGGCCAGCTCTTCTTAAAAAATCCACCCAGGCATCCTCTATGCCACAGCAGTGGTGAAGACCTGGATTTTTTTAATTTACCAGTACAACAAGGGAGGCATTCAGAAGCGGCTGACTGAAGAAGACAAAGTTCTCACCTTTGCATTCAGAGATGCTCCTAGAATGCAGATATTCAGTATAGCTACCAGAGGGACAACTTTTGCATTCCAGCTGCCCTTCCTCATCTTGGTAGGATCCAGTCCAGCAGCTTTCACAGGCGTGATGCTCCAGAGAGTAATAGGTACCCAAAGGGCAGTTGACTGTAATATTGAAAACATAAGGTTCCCCTCAGAGCGCACAATCATATTCCTGTCTTGCCTCAAGCTCCTATTTAGTCAAACCCTGTTTATCTGAAATGTGACCCTGCTTCTCAGCAAATGGGGTATCTCTGGAACACTGCAAAGATTTCACTACGCACAGGAAATGGGATCCAATTCCCTATCTTAGCTACACATCACCCACAAGACTAATAGCATTAAAAGACTGCATACCAAGCACTATTTTCCTCTGTATCACCAAGTGTGGACATGCCTGATTTCCCCTTGGGACTGGAATTATGGGTACAAAAGTGTCTTTTTTCCACAGACCTTGGTTAGGAACAAAATAATCCTTTGGAATTCAAACTGCACAAAGCATTTTTGCAGTTTATTGTTCTGAGAGACCACAAACACTGAACTGTGTCAAACCATAGCCTTCTGCATACATCCTCTAAAACCTAGCTTTTCAAAATGATTCTGAATACATGTAAGGAACAAATCATCTGGCTTACCACACATTCTCCCTCTCAGCACAGAACCAGGCCTGCAGAAAAGAAAGGCTTTCTCAGTCTCCAAAGTGTTGCTGTCAGCTACAATGACTTCAGATGCAAACTGAAAAGAATACATGGGTTCCTTATTGAGAGTCCTATTCAGCCTGTTTGTGATTGTCTCCAGAGTTTTAAGGAGCCGTCGCTGGTTTTCCAGTTCCAATGTATCATTCCTTTCATCAGGCAGTGGCACGCTAGCTGGAATATAAACAGAAAACACAAAAAGCACACAGATTTTACAGTCAGCACTTTCAGTGCACTCTGGAGAATATCAAGAGTGCAACACTCAAGCCTGCCAGTAGAAAATGGAAAGCAGACCATATGCAAATGCTCTCCACAAATATAAGGCTGCAGTCGTTCGGCCAATAAAATGATAAAATGGTGTTATGTATGTCTCCAAAAACTGACATCTCCAGCAGGCTTTGTGAACAGAAGGCTGTTTTACTGAACGTATTACAAACATGTTCTTAAAGGTGAAGAAATAAGGGAAGGACAATATTTTGACTTCTTTCACCTGTGATGTTAAATATTAACTTGATTTTGTGGTCAGTCATTGGAACATTCAGCTTATGCCTTTTGACTCGAGCAGGTGCTGCTTTTACAGAGGCAGGGAGATGCCTGGAGAAGTCTTCTTGTGCTACATCAATAAAATCATCATAGGAATAATCCAGCTGGTTTGCTGTCCCCCAACCAGCAGGTCCTGTGAGATGTTAAGAAAGAACAGAAAAGTAGCAACATCATGTGGAAAATAAGCGCCTAAAATACATCCACAACAGAACAGGGCCTGTGGGAAGCTTCAGACAATGTGTACTGGCTTTGCCTCTGCACAAGTGCCTATTGTACTAGCATTCTGATTAAAGAAGATAGGATAAACCAGTCCTACTCCTAACTGATATCCTAGAGATCCTGAATCTTGTGCAGTTAGCCAAAGCTTTAAAGAAATACTGCTATCAAAGTTACAGGTTACAATTCTTTCCCTTCCTGTCTTTCATGCACCTTCTACTGCCATCAACATCTCCTTAAACATTTCCATATTGCTCTCTCTTCCTCTTTCTGCACAATGACAGCCAGCATGGCCTGTGACACATATCTCCACTGCATCTTCTCACAAGTCCTGAGTACTTCTAGCATTTTCTGTCCTCTCAGAAAAGGCTGGTATTATCATCACCTTATATATTTATACTCTACATACAGGCATTTCCTATTATACACGGTGAGTCAAATTCACTCCTTCTACAATATCCCTCACCTATGACATTCTTTGAAACAGAAACAATCAAACAGTTGTTTCTGTACATTATCTACCTTTTCACAATGACTAAATATAAAGATGCGTGGCCTATTTCATTGATTTATCTCTATTTTTAAAAATATGAAGACAGAAAAAAGTTCTGCCAATTACCTGTTAGCACTCACCTAAATTATAGTAAATACAAGCAAATTATACTTAATTTACAGTGGAAATTGGGACAAGTTAACCCCACAGCTTTGTGGTTCATACTGTGCAAGTATTGCACAACTAGTTTTCTAAACTGCTGTCACTTACGACCCGAGAAGAGCTCTTATCTCCTGCCTCCCCTGCCTATAATCATGTGAAACTCCAGAAAAACTGCAACAGTGTAATTGTAAGAGGTTTACACGAACAAGAATAGAATAGAACCCTACATCCCGTGTCCTCAACACTGTTTCCTCCAAGCGCCTTTGTAAGTTAGTCCCAGCTGTGTTCAGTATTCATCCCTAGCCTGATGACAGCTGCAAACTGGATACCCAGCCCCACCATGTCCGATTACAAACAAATGTGCTCCCAAACTCAGTGAAGCATGTCTAGAAGGGGACAGGAAGAAGCAGGAAGATTTTAACAAGTACCTCCACTATAAACATGTGAAAGAGCCACAGTCCTATGTATGTATTCTGATGTTGATCTGCCAAAATGCTTCCTGCCAAGATAGGTAACATAAGTTATCTGTGTTTAGCCTTTCTGCTCTGAGCACCCCCAAGGGACTCAGAAATGCCAAGGACAACAGCAGTACAACATGGGACACTAACCTGTTTAAAGACGGACTGAAAATGACAAGTTACTTGGTGTAAGGCAAAGTGGGAACAAACACTAGGACTGTCAGAGCTTTCACTCTGATACAGCTACAGTCATCCTGCAAAATTTGCCCTTGCATACAGGAAGTAATTTCACAGCTAATGAGCAAACTTAAGCTTGTATAGCTTTACACTGAAAGGATTCTCTGCTGATCCGGACCAAGCATCAAGGATGGTACTCATTTTCTTAACAATCTCTAGAACTATGTATTTTACTTTTTCAGTATTTTGCTTTGAAACTGTTTGTTTTTAAAAAGTTGCTTTCCTGTAGGCTAACCCAGCAGGTTGGTAGAACAGTGTGTGTGTATGCTTCTTCCCCCCACCCTCCATCATGAGTCATCTCAGTACATCTTCCCTCTGTGCTATATAGGAAGCAGTACCAAAACTAGACAGCAAAGAGTTCCATAATACTGTCATAAAATCTATTATGTAATTGCTTACTGTTTTAAGAGCCATATGGTTATTTTTAAAAAGTCTCTCACACAACATTTTGCCTACTTCAGAACAAAAGGAACTATCCTGCATTAAACCTGAATGGCTAAGAGTCTATACAATCAATAATTACCAATGGCAAATCCATTTTCGTAATCATAATTATATTCCAAGCAATGTTTCTGTGTCTGATCTTCCAATCTGCAGTCAATATCATCAACATCATTACAGAATGATGGTACCTTCCAACATAAAAAAGAATAATATTAAAAAAATAAACCCACATATCCTCTTTCTGTGACTTATAGAAACTTCTAGTTACAATGTTAAGCATTGGTTCAGCCAGTGACACTGGATTTCCCTATGATGCCTCTTCTAGACCTGGCAAGGTCTGCTGAAAAAAGTATGTTCTATTGAGACATCTGAGAAATAAGAGGGCAACCTACAGGCATATAAGCTCTTTGTTATATGTGTATACAAGATCTTCCTTATAAAAGATGACATCCATTCAGTTAACCACTCTTGCATGTGAAATCCCAAAATACAGAACTAAGTTCAGGCTTGTTTTTCACTGTTGAAGGTGACAGGAGAGCTCAAACATTTGAAAACTTCTGTAGTATTTAGAGCTATGTAACTTGTAATTCTGTCAGGTTTACAACAATGCTGTCACTTTGCTTCCAGCTTTCAAACCGTACTTCTTCATCTCCACCTCTCCCTACCCATAGAAAGGGGCTAATGCATTCCACCAAGAATCCTCAGGAGACAGGGCAAATTGTCTGAGAAGGGCAGAAACCACAGAAGAGAAAACTCAACAGAACTCTTCCGTAATTGCTTTCTTCTCGTACTAGACAAAAGGAGTAGAGATTAAATCAGAACATGCAAATGAATGACTTTTGATAAGATCTGTATTTCTTGCTTTTTCCAGACAGGTTTCAAGCAAGTTGGGCTCTAGGTCACGTTTGGAATTGTTCTGGGTTTTTTTCCATATCAATTCGCATTGGAAACATGGCTCTTGCTGATTCTATCCGCCTATTAGAATTTAAAATTCTTGGGAATAGGCATAGGCATATTCAACACAGCCTTTCTGACTGTTCTCATGGATTTGTTCCATTGTGATGGAATTGCTTGGGCAGCTCCCTAAGCATTTTTCTCTTATTATCTTTTCCTTGCCAACAGTCATAGTCCAAGCACTGGAACCTGGTGGTAGCTGGCTCTCAGGGGAAAGGAACAAGAATAAAACCAGCCAAGATTTCTCTGCTGGAAGTGAGGCAAGAAGCAAGGCAAAAGGGTAACAGATATTTAGGTCCAAGTGTCAGAGATTGCCTGAATTAAGTTTTCAGCCATTTGACAAGGGCTACTGACATATATTCAGAAGTTGAAGGAGTTTGTTTATTGACTGTAAATGCTAATATTGCATTTTAGTTAGTAGACAAACTTTTAGCATGTGGGCTTTGTCCTGCAAAGAATCTGTAAATGCCCAGTGTCTCTTCTGGCAGAGTGCTATCACACTAGGCCTGGACACCCACTCTCGAGATCACAGCTCGAAGTCTAGCTGCTTCTACTCTGCAACTGAGGACATAATCACGGATTAAGAGGGGAGACTGTGACAATGAAGTGGAAACCAAGGTACATGGTAGAGAAGGAACATGATACCTCTTCTCCTTCAGCAACATGCAGTTCTTAATGATAAGAGAAAGCACTCAGGAACTCAAGAAACCTGAGCAAATTATTTAAGCCACTACTACTGGACTTAAGTTCCTCGGCTTAGGCATCAAATGTGGAATTTATCTAGCTGCACAGATGTATATTCATTATATTATAAGGATATGTTATACATATTCTATATAAAATACATGTATTTTATAATCACATCCAACTTTTAAACAACACTGAGTTAGGTGACAACTGACTGAGGTTTTCAAAACTGCACAGGTTCTCTTTGGAAGCCTAATAAAAATCTGTGAGTGTCAGATCCCTAAGAGAGTTGGACACTTCTATGAATCCTCTTCCATATAACTCCACACAGTCTGAACTAAATTACATTAAAATGCCAGCGAATCATCTTTCTTTTTAAAGGAGACTTGTCATCTTCTGAAAAAGCACAGATTTCATTTACAGGCTTCTAATGCATTTTCCTTCTATGAAATCAGTTAACTGGGAAAAGCACATTTTTTAAATGGTGTGTTTTAAAGGTACATTTAAAGGTACATGAAAGGAAGGAGTTTTTACTAACCTACCATTTTACCAAGTGCGCTCTGGAATGCATCAGTAAATCTATTTAGAAGATTATTATCATCACATCGTCTTGCTTTGTAGAGCATCTCAAAAGATTTGAACCCATGATTTGCAAAACGATTTACTGAAAAATATTGGAAAAATAAATTTTTACTGGTCAGTGCAAATGTTTCTGAGCTAAAAGCAAGATCATTCAGGCTCCAAACTGGAATACACTAAAGTAAGAAGCATTGTCTTTAAATTAGCAACCTAAATGGATCACTCATACCTCAGCCAATGCAGCTGAATATGGCCCTTTGTCAGGAATCAAATTATTGGGAAAGCTGACAGACATTTCAGAAAAGATCTGTCATATATCTACTTCAGCATTTTCTTAATGGAAGAAACTTGTGTGCTGTCAACTAAACTCTGTACTTCCTTTTTGCTGAAGGAGAAGTAATAAACATTAGGAGCCTTACTACTAAAGCTGCTAAATATGAAAAATTCTCATCCAGAATTTAAGCAAATCAAAGTTCTTAAGCGTCCAAGTTATGAACTTTAAGTTGATACATAGCTCTAAGACATAACTCTCATTTGCTCACAGGAAATGTTTGCTGAAACCAAGAAATAAGAAAGAACTGGACCCACGTGGTGCCAAGACTGGCTTCATATGCAACTCTAATACTTTCATTATTAAAATGTCACCAAAGCTGGAATAATTCCACAGTTTTGCAAGTGTCCACCTCAGAGGAAATACAAAAATGCTTCTGATTTGGTGATAATTAGATATGTATGTACGGCATGCACTGTGCATTTGGATCAATGAATTGAAATCCCTTTTGAAAAGACACTGCTAGTGTTTACAAGCAACCTGTTTCAAATACCAATTCAAAATAATGACAAACCTTGTCTACTTCAGCATTTTTGCTATTTTGTGATTTCCAGGATTCAAATTCACTGCTACTTTTGTGTTTTAAATAGCTTATGCAATAATACATTTAGGGACTCCCAGGCATTCTTTCACAATAATTGTAACAATTTGGAGGTGGAGAATAGAGAAGATTTGTTATCATTAAATAAAAGTCATAATTTCTAAGATACTTTCATTTACTTTCTCATTAAACATAGTGCTTGATAAGTTGCAGACTTAGTAACAGTAAGACTTACAAGAGCAGCCAGGCCACTCTGGAGAATAGGGTGGCTTCCAGACACCATCCTCATATGCACAATAGTAGTTTTCACTCGATCCTTCTGACAAGCTATAACCCTCTGCACAGTGCAATGTGCAATTAACTCCCACTTCGTTTGATGTGCATACAAAATCACCATTTGCAGGCTCAAAGGAGATTTCACAGGGAGAACCTATGAAAAATACCAAGATTTATATGTTGATAAATGAAGTAAGTAAGCAAAGAGGAAAACAGCACTCATAGAATTTCCAGATGTATCCAGTATCAACCTGATCTTGCCTCTGTTGAGTCTGTGGAAGTATTATTTGTTACTTCTATTAAGGCAGTATCAGGATACTGCTAAACTAATCTCAAATTCTGACATTGGAATTTGAGATCCAGCAACCTAAAAGATTTGTGGTATGTATGATAAATGAAAAAAACCTCAGAAATGCAAGACCCAAATCTTTCTGTACTTCTGCAAAGGTGCATGCTTGAGCACTTACAATTAAAATAATACAAAACATTAAATTTTCACATGAACTTTCATACAATGAATTCTAGTAACCTATGCTAAATCCTGAATTCTGAAGCAAAACATTCTGCACTACTTTGACAACACATGGACTTCTCAGAATCACCTTAGGAGGAACTGACTGCAAAATCTGTTACGACCTATTTTACAGGCCAATTGTGAAGGAGACTGTTAATGTCTGAAAACATGTCACAAACACGGAACCACAAAAATTCTGAAGTGGCGCAGACCATGAAATAATGCCAATTCCAAGCAAGAAGAACACTGGCTTGTTCTGGCTAAGATTTACAGCAAATCAGAAATTAGCACATCCATTTGCATCTCACCCCTTCTAAAAGCTATTACCAAAGTTCCAGTCTGCATGTTAAAATCTCGTTTCAGTAAGAGATTTTTTTTATACAGCTGTCCAACTGAGAGATAGGCACTACATGACAGAGCTGAAGTAGAATTTTCATCCTTATTCATTTATATGCCAAATTTTTGTTTGGCCTTTAAAGAAGAAAGTGAATTGTTGGGAAAAGGTGTCTATGCAATAAACACAAATGCACCAGAATATCTATAGGTACAGGCAGCTTCTAAAATCTGAAGAGTGTTCTAATATCTGCTACAATATTTGCAGGTAATTACAGAAGTATTTTCATAAAATTTTCATTTTTAACTACAGATTTGAAGTAAGACATCAGTAACACCTATTAATTCATTTCATACATCTGTCACTGAGAAAAAAATTGATTCATTACTCTAAGTTTTACCGCTTAATGAATTATAATTCCAGTGCTTTTATACCTAATTTGAATTTATGGGACGACATTCACTGCTATGCTGCTTCAGTCTTCAGACAATTTATTTGCAGGTACTAACCTGCCTTCAAGTTACTCCAAACTAAAACTGGAATAACTAAATGGAAAAGTGGAGACTAAATGAAAAAGTGAAGCAGCACTGCATCCTTTATGATGCTCAGCTAAGACAATGCTATACATTCTTGACCAGAAGACTAAGACAACAAACCTTTGATGACAATGTGGATGTCACATGTCCTGTTATTACCAGAGGGATCCACAGCTGTATATTGAACTGTTGTTTCTCCTTTGGGAAAGAGATTTCCAGGCGCATGAGTACTAGTGACAGTCAGTGGAGCACCTACGAGAGTTGAAAGACAACTTAAAACATCAATAAGTAAAAGAGGGTTGCTGACACCCAACCTTTTAACAATTGGAGGAGGAAATGACAGCTTGTCTTCCAAATTGCACGTTCTTAAACTAAGTAAGCAAAAAACACCTAAAAAAATCCTAAATTCCCATGGGATCCAAGGTGAGCAGGTTGGAGTTCCCTAGCCTTCCACTGTTGCATGCATGTTTTCGGGTGCACCACCTCACCTGAATTGTCTGAAAATTGTGGTTCTTCCCATGTTGCTGGGTACTCATTCTCTACTGTTTGCATGGGTGGTGGAGATCTGCATCTGTCAATTACAGGAGGTTCTGCATCTGCAGAAATTGAAGGGATGGCATGTCATTAGCTAACTGAACTGTCACTACACTCAAATGAAGTCTACAATGGGAAGAATTCAGGTAAACAGCAAATTCAAGTTCACAACAGAAGATGTAACAGATGCATACTTGTCAGCTGCTGCTGTTGGTAGATGGCAAGGGAACGGACAAAACTAATTCTGCGTTAAGCAGAATTGCATGGTTTCTGCATTCTGTTTGCTTTCTATAGAGCAAACCTTATTTTAACAGGACTACTGAACAGCACAACTATCTGGCAGAAATACCTGAACAATGATTTGCATCAGCAATGTGTGGGAACCTTGAAAACTTTGTTGGAGTCTTTCAGGAAGACAAGAAAAAGGTATGATGAAGGCAGTACAATAAAGATCAGCAAAGCATTTATGGAGATGGTATTACTCCCGGGCTTATAACTGCACACATAAAGGCCACAGTGACTCACAGCCTCTTTCTGCACAAAGTTAGAAGGCTTCAACCATAGCAGATTCTTTTCCAGTGATTTTTACCAGCACTTACCAATAACCTTGACATTGAACGTACAGCTTGCTTCATTGCCCGACTTATCAGTTGCTGTGTAAGTAATGGCAACTTCACCAATTGGAAGAAGAAATGGTGGTATAAAAGCTGGGGTAACGTGAACTGAGACCTTTTATAGGAAAATGTTGTTATTTAAAAAAGACAAAGCTGGTTAGTAATCATGGAACTCATGTTTCAAGAAATGGCCACAAAATAATATCCTTCAACATCATGCCTGCTCATTCTCAATGCAAATAGTCTCTTCAAGTAATGAGGGCAGACTTCATATCAGAGCGCTCTTCTCCCCTTCTCAAGACTGCCTTCATTATTTATTTGGGATTTACTCAGTATTTGGACCTGACCTACCGCAATTTACAGCACTGTGCATTCAGAAAGCTCTCGTTTGCCTTATTGCACTGAACACACACTATGCCAAATCAGAACCCGCTTTGTCTATAGTTCAACTCTTTTCTGCAAAGGCAGCAGACCTGGAAGATGAGTGGAGCAGACAGTTGTGGGCTGTAAGTACTTACATATTCAGTTTTAATTTTCATATGCTTGTGAGTCAATAACCCACAGATGCTTCAAAATATTCTGGCACAGCAAAGAAACCCTACATTTGGAGTAAATGACACTTGCATGCTCGCTATGTCTCTTTCATTTGCATTAAGGCTGTCTTTAGGAAGTTCTCTTTGAAGGAACTAGTTTCATGTGAACAGAACAGTTTATCTGACAACTTTGGCTTTGACAAACCAGCTACAACTAAGACCTAACGCACTTGATTCCTAGTCAGGTGAATGACCCTGTGCTAGCAGAGCTACAGTAACTGACTATGGCTACGCTACAGCAAAAAAATGTGTAAACTTTAAACTCTTTTACTGGGATAGCTCACAGTTCCCAAGTGCAAAGAACTCTTGTATTTGCAGCAAATTAAAAGCACACACAGAGTCACTGCTCCTCTGCTGACTCACGATGAAGCACTCAGCTGCTGTAATTTGATCATGTCTGAGCCTGTAGGGAATGTGACTCTCCATGAAACAGCTCTGGAGCAAGTTTTCCTTGTATAACGCCATTTCCGGACTTCTGATACCCATAGTAGCCAAAGGCCCACATCTGAACCTTGTATTGGATAGGAAAATAAGATTTTTCTTTCTCACTTGGTAAGCCGAAACAAAGTTTTGCTTATCACAGTATGTTCTTCTTAGCCTTTTAGATTAATGAACTGGTTTACTTTCTTCTGAGAAGAGTTTATTAAACTTCTTCACATTCTAAGAGCTCATTTTTAAAGCAGCTGTCTACATCTTAAAAACAAGGGCACATTCTTTCTTTTGACCACATAAATTAACCATGCAAGATTTTATGTACTTAAACACTATGCAGTGTCCTGTGACTGCATAACCCTATCCAAGTCAGAAAATGTTAAATTCTCAAGACACAAACTTTTCAGCAGATTTTTCTTGTACTCCTGCTTATCAGAAGAAAGAAATTCTGGTGGAACATAAAATCAGCTTGAAATAGCTGACTATATAAAGACTAACTCCAGTACAGAAGTATAGATTTTAACTTGCCTCGTCTCCAGAGTTATCCTCAGCTGTTGGAACCTGCCAGCTGATATTAGCAGAGTTATGATGTTCCAGAGTCTCAGTCTCAATATCTTCTGGACAGTGGATCTGAGGAGCTTCAATATCTGATCCAGAAAAACAAACTAGCTTTATATATGGGATTATGGAAATAAAACATCTATAATAGCTAGACTGTAACTTGTTATAAGCACTGGTTTTTATGCTCCCTAGAATATAAGCCCACACATTCTTGCAAACTTCCTGTCTCTGCCTCTTTTTAATTCTTGTTTTTAATTCAGTCTCACACATAAACAGTAACTTCTCCTGGGGAAGGGACTACTTTTTGCTGTATTTTTTTCTACATCAATAAGCACAATGAAACTCTGGTTTCTATGTGCAAACATAAACATAAGTAAGACAGAATTAATTGGCTTCTTTTATTATTCATCTCTTTATTACACATATATACTCATTAAAAAGGAGTGGCTTCTTTCTCCTTTCACTGCCCACACAGCTGACTCATACAGATGAAAACACATGTTTCTGGAAAGCCATGTATTAAAAAAAAAGGTATTTGTGACATGATCTATGTACTATGAACAGGACAGTAATGACTCTCAGTTTCCCTGGAGCACGGACTGTAACCAGCTTCAAACACAATGGCAAGATTTCTGTCAGCAGCTGCTGGAATAAAGTGCTGCTACAAGGTGTTATGCAGGACAAACAGAGTCTTCTTGTGACATATGTGACAATACTTGATGACTTCAAAGGACTGGTGGTACAATATGGGTAACATCACCATCAACATTTAAGCCTCAAGTCTCTCAGACAAACTTAGGGTACTGCATTTCCTTGGCACAGGGCCTCCTAAAACATATGTGGTCAGGTTATTTTATTGCTGTAGAGTTGCTTGATGGATGGTTTCTAGGCTCATGAGACAAGGATGCATTCAGCTCTGAACTCATCTATGCCCAGGAGGCTTTAAAACAACTCAGAACTGGTATCACTTATATTTTTATTACTACATAGTTCCAGTAAAGACATAACTCAGGCAATTAAACTGTAATTAAGAGTGCACAGCAATAAATACAAGTGATTTTGCCTTCCTCTGAACTCATTCTGATGAAAATTTTATTAGAAATGTACTCTTTTAAATAACTACCAGTTATGGTTCACACTCCCCTGACCACAGTGTTAAGGCTGGGGCAAATTCCACTGAAAAGTGAAATTCTGTAGAAAGACTAATAAATAAGTCAAAAAGAAAACGGCAATTTTGAACTGGCCAAATATGTTGGCAGCAAAATAAAGGCAGACAATAACAAGAATGAAAGCAACTGAAATGCAACTATTAATTTTTAATAGTGTAGAATAACCTTCACTGTTTCGTGGTGCCTCTTATTTTAGGGTTTCATGCACTGGCAATATCTAAAATCTTGAACCCAAGCCATGATGCTTTATCTTGATCCAAACACTTCAGCTTGTAGCCTTGTGCTGGGATCCCATCAAATATTAAACACTGTGGTCTGGCACAGGTTTACACAAAAAATTCAGAAAAACAATGTGATACATCACAGAGTAGGAAATAATATGTTTAAATAGAGGGATAAAATCTTCCCTGCCATTACAGAGAAAAAAGTTCCCAACTTAGTTTCTTTAGTGACCTGGCATGATGACTGCATTAACTGTTTTCCGTACTGTTCTTTCACCCAGTGGCTGGTGAGGGCCCCAGTCTGGGGTGGAAGCAATAGTTCTAGGAGCACAATAGTTCATGAAGAGGTGAACAGTGTATTTGTAGGCAAAATGCACCTTTGCTTCTATCCTCCTATAATCTAAAGTCAAACTCCTTCCAACTCAGTGTGTATGTAAGGGGATAAAAAACTTTCCTAGAAGAGGTGGGTAAACATGGCAGAACCAGACTCAAATGCACGTAACTACCTTCTGCCCATCTTTATACCCTGTGCAACAGTGTTGGCCAATTTTGGCCTAAATGCTAGCGTACTGTTGCTTAGGGCACGTCAACAGCCATTGTCAGTTCAAAGACAACTGAAATGAACCACTCCTTTATAGTCTATCAGCCAGAGTTTACACAGCATTTACAAATTTGCTCCAACAACAGGACTTACATAAACCTGTGCTAAATCAGTAACAGTATTATTATAATTGTTGTTTTAGTAGGAGTATGGGTTCCACATTGACTACTTTAACATAACCTCTTTCACTTCTACTCTGAAATC
Organism: Psilopsiagon aymara; assembly: GCA_024733675.1. Classification (NCBI taxonomy): domain Eukaryota; kingdom Metazoa; phylum Chordata; class Aves; order Psittaciformes; family Psittacidae; genus Psilopsiagon; species Psilopsiagon aymara. Next base: position 26,998 of record JANRGW010008119.1, read on the forward strand.
TCAAGTCTACCTGCACATTATGCCTTTTAGCAGGCAGTTTCCCAACAACAGATTTATGAGATGGATCCCAGGAGACACAGTTAATGGTGAGCACTATAGGATGGCACTTCAGCAACCTCTGATCTTCACATTTTTACTACAAATTGCAGGTAAATCTGACAGCCAAGCTGTAACAGTATAGGCAACCCTTCTTACAGCCTGTTAGCCTGTTTAATTCATGGTTTCCCCAGTTCAAACCTTTTCTCACTGTTATTTGCTGTGCACTTCTTTTCAATCCTGCACACATGAGTAAACAGAAACGATTTTGCACTAGTCTCTACCTTTGCACAGAGCCTCCTGGATGTTTGCACTCCATCTCCCAAATGAAATACACTTTAGCTCTTCTCTAGTTCCAGACAAGACAAATCCTTGGGGACAGCTCAGCTGGCACACAGTCCCAGAAATGGCAGGCTCCAGCCCACATCTGGGAGGGAAAACCATTACACCTGCTGGTTTCTGGAGGATGGGGCAACGCATTTCTGCAAGAGACCAATACGACATGTCTCTTTTAACTGACATACCCAAAGCATACAGTAAAAAAAAAAAATCTGCAAATAAAGTCATATGGCAACTCAGAGGGAACAGAAAATAAACAGAATTTTAAGAGTTTGAAGGCACGATGACTGCCTCAAAACAGTAAAAGCTTCCAAAGCTTTCTGCACCAGTATTGACTTAAGTAAACAGCATGCAGGAGATCAGGTCTTCAGTTTTCTTGCTCAAGTTTTTCACTGCGACAGAAACATGGTATTTTTCATGGACGCCCACTGCATCTTACTGTCTGCTTAGTTTTGACTAGTTTTGGGGTTTTTTTCTCTCTTCCTTACAGCTTCACCTTTCATGGTTGCATTGTAGTGCATTTCCTTGCCTGCTATGGAAACCAGACCTTCATAGCAGTAAAGAGGCAGTAGTCTTAAATCTGTTGCCTTCTACAGCTTTTACATTGTCTCTTGAAATGAGAGAAAAAAAATTAACACCCTGCCATGAGCTCACTGTAAGTTAGAGACAAAGTGTGTGATTCTGCCTACCTCATTCCAAACAGAACGAAATTTGGTTTGTTCTTGACTATGCTCAAACCCAGATGCAAAGACAGGGTGGCTGAAAAGTGTTCCATTATCTATAACTAATGAAAAGACTTGCAACTCTATTTAGTTGGTCAATGAAGAAAGCAGACATATATTATACAAAGTGCAGACAAAAACCAACAGAACCCAGCTGCAGAAGGGAAAACCGTTAATTTCTTAGCAATGGTTTGATGACACAGAAGTGATTCACATTCAGAATGCTTCATATCCCTTTCCTCTCCTTTCCCAAGATAAGCAGTGAGTAACTGAAAACTGGTTCTTTTGCATCAAACAAAGTTTAAAGAGTTCAAGTGTTCTAAATAGTTCCTGCCCTTTAAACTCTCAATACTGGAATTGGGTATGAAGTCAAAGCAATAAATAACTGCACTTCATTTCAATGGGATGCAAAGATCACAATATTAACATATTTGTTCACTTCAGGCATACACTGTTTGCTCCAACAGAAAAAAAACCCAGCTCCAACAGAAAAAACCTCAAAACCTAGCTTTTGGTTGCTTGCCACAGGAAGGAATTGACAAATAGCAGAAAAATCAGTAACTGGGAAAACAGTATTTGAAAAGATAATCTAAAAGCATCAAAGTGTACACTACTCCTGGAAGATGTAGCAGAAAGGCTGCGAAATGTGTAAACATGAAAACGAGAGAAAACTGCAGCTCTTTGGGAAGTAGTAACAGTCCTCCTGGTTGAGATGTTTCCAACTATATTAGCAAAACACTAGTAGAGCATAATCCTGAAACATCTGACAAACATTCAGGATAATCTTTGGTATAGCTAGCCTGAGGGAATCTCTTTTAAGTGGGAGGGTTTTTTTGGCAGAAAAAAGGAAAAAAAAAAAAGTAACAGTGTTTTTCAGCATTTTTATATTCACTCAGTTCCAGAACTTGATTAAACTGACCCAGGAAGACTGAACTTCATGAGTATCAGAGCAATGTCCATGATATTAGTCATATGGACAGCGAATGAAGAGAGAGGAAAAAGTGCTTCTACGGAGAGACTGCTTTCATCTGCAACTGCCTGTGATGAACCACAACACTATTATAATTCTTAACATCAAGAGGAACTTCAATACTGTAACAAACGAAAAGATTACCAAGCACTAGTACAAGCTGGTGGCTGACCTACTACAGAGCAGTTCAGCTGAGGAGGACCTGGCAGTATTGGTGGATGATAGGTTGACTATGAACTGGCAGTATGCTCTTGTGGCCAAGAGGACCAATAGTATCCTGGGGTGCACTAGGAGGAGTGTGGCCAGCAGGTTGAAGGAGGTCATCCTCCCCCTCTGCTTCATGCTGGTGGGGCCAGAGTTGGAGTACTGCGTCCAGGCAAAAAGCTACTGCAGAGGGTCCAGTGGAGGTCCACAGGGATGATCAGGGGTCCAGAGTACCACCTCTCTTAGGAGAAGAGATTGTGGGACCTGGCCCGTTTAGTCTACAGAAGAGAAGCCTGAGGGGGGATCTTATTAATGCATATAAATACCTCAAAAGTGGGTGCCAAGAAGATGGTGTCAGACTCATTACAGTGATGTGCAGTGATAGGACACGGAGCAACAGGCATAAACTAAAACACAAGAAGTTTCACCTCAACATAGGGAAGAACTTCTTTATGTTGAGGGTGGTAGAGCACTGGAACAGACTGCCCAGGGGGGTTATATTGTCTCCCTCTACGGAGACATTTGAAACCTGCCTAGGTTGGACTAGATGATCTCCAGAGGTCCCTTCCAGCCCTAATGATTCTGTGAAATATGCCTCTTTCCTTCAAGAACCCTTTTGAAAATGCAGTGTTCCAGGTAAAGAATTGTCCAGCTGTAATTGGAAGAGTGGAGCAGTAATTCTTTCAACACTAGGTGGCATCAACACTCTGGATGCCATCTGTATTTTCACCTCTCCCCGAAGCGTTGAATAAAGAAGAATAGCATCCAGCAAAATTCACTAATTTAAACCTGCTGGATATTAATATTTTGCCAGTGCGGAAGAACAGGACTGCAGATTATTTTTTTTTTTTTTTTAAATTGAATGGCTGGCAAAACTTCCCTTTTTAGCAGGTATTTTGTTTGTAAGCCACCTACAATACATGTAGGCTATTCAAAAGTAACTCGCTCCTAACAGCATCTTGCATGAGGAATATAAAAATTCAAAAAAATTATAAGAGCCAAACTTGCATTAACTTCCAGGCCTTTGGAAAAAAAGATGCATATGACAACAGACCTCACAGAAGTGACTAAACAATCCAGGTTATGTATGTACAGCATCAGTTACAGTTACAGCTGGTTGTAGTAGTCTCAGTGAGCTAACTTTCAGACACGGTAAACTTTGCACTGATGTGCAGCTGAACTGAAAAGCATTCAGAAAAAGAGCTAGGAGAGTACCCCAAGGTCCAAAAAATCTGTTTCAAGGTAAGAAACTGAAGCCAATTCCACTTGATTTTACCAACAGAAGGGTAGGAAATGAATAAATTATCAACTCTGAATGCCCAAATACAGCAGAATTTCTATTCTCATTTATGTAGCAAATGATAAATAGTAGGTAGTAGCTATTTAGACTGAAACTAAAGAAAGAATACTCCATGATAATGATGAACATTCAGAAAATTAGAACCAAGTGCAATTTTTGAGGACAATATGATGTTAGTCCTCTGATTTGCATCCTTCCCTGAACAAAAGAAAACACATTTATACTGAACAAGAATCTCAGCAAACTTGTTCTGAGTCACAACAAGAAGCAGCAGAGAGGTTTTCCAGCTGACACTCTTCCTTCTGTGACAATGAGTGGTAACTTTTATACTAGATTTTCAGACTCAGCAAAAATAAGCTATTGCCATGGGTAATCCACGAATGAAGGTATTATCGCATGGTGTGAAAAAAATCTTCTGATACAGATTAGAGCTGGATTTTACTAATCAAAATGCTAAGCTAGGAAGGATGACTTCAAATGATGAATACAATTAATCTTCCAATTATAATCTTCCAACAGGATTTCAGGATCCCTTCCTTTTGAAGTTAATTGAAGTTTTTCCACTGACTTCAACAGAAGTAAGATTAGGATCTCTTAACAAACTCTCTACATAAATTAATAATTTTGGAATATTTTGATAATTTTAGAGAACACATCTACAGTTAGAAATTTATTCTTGCGTCACAAAGTCCACATTTTTAAGCCTGCAGTAAAACACTAAAAAGTAGCCAAAGGTTCAAGCCAAGTCACCATGGTGGCATCAAATTTACTGGACTCATGTGACATACGCTTCACCCTGACTTCAGCAAACACTGGATCAGCATCTGAATTGCTGGGCTTTAAGCTTGCTTTTTGGTTTTGCAGTCTACACATGCAAATATTTCAACTGTCCCTGGAAGTGCTCAAGGCCAGATTATCCTTAAGGTCCATTCCAACTCAAACCATTCAATGATTCAATGATTCATTCCTCTTACTGTTTTAAGTTAACTTAATACCTGACACTAGTCTTAAATGGATACTTGTTAAATTTACAATCCTTTATTTATGGAACAGCAACATACGCTTACGTATCACTTCACAGCTGGTGTGACCTCTCAATCCTCACTCAGAGGTGCTGGGTGCCTAACTTGCCTTTTATTTCCTGCTGGGAGTTCAGCAAAAGTGACAACTGCCAGAACCCTACTTAGCACTCACAGTACCTAGCTAACATACCTTAGACCTTGTCTGGAGGTCATCTGTAGCTTTAAGATGATAACTCGAACTCCTGATTGCTCATATTCACTCATTAGTATAGACTTACAACTTGCATGTTTCCTAAAACACATTGTGTGACAGTGTCTTAACATCCACCAGATGCAACAACCTTTCAGCTATCAGCATTCTATGATGGGCTTCAATGATAATCTGTCCACTTTCTCCACTAATAAATACCCATTAATTTGCTCCTCCCCACCTTCTAAAACCTATGTAAAACATCCACAGACAAATTCTCATTCCTATTTTAGCTTCACCAGATATTAAAATAGGGAGTTTCTCACTTGTGACAGCACGTCAGAGAAGGCGGCCCCCTAATATGGACAGAATATGACCAGATACGTACCCACACACTTTGGCTCCTTTGAATCCCACTGTGAGGTTCCCTGGCAGGTGAGTTTGGCATTTCCTTCTATTTCATAGCCCTCATTGCAGGTCACAAAACACACTGTTTTATATGAGATGTCAGCTGTTGAGCAATTAATGTGCGCATTTTCAGGAGTCCGAAGTCTGGGACATGTTCGAACTGCAAAGGGGAAAAAAACCCAAATACCAGATCACTCTGGAGCACCAACAATCAGTAGAGTTACAGTAGTTTGCCTGGGTTTTCAGAGGTGGAACAGGTAATCGCTTGTACACTGGTTGCAGTAGTTTCCACAGTTTTAGGGAATTGGGCTGGAACAGGGCTGATTTTTTCAGTGGCTTGATGCCTTCCTCTTTCTGAAACAGTCTTACACAGCATGTATGAGGTTGGGCACACACCTCCAAGCTCACCTAAGTTCTGACGCAAGCCCAGACTAAAAATCTAACTGTGATCAGAAATGTTCCTAGCCATTGAAGGCATCTGGCACACACTGTGTGGCCTGTGCTAGTAATGTCTATCAGCTTTAAAAACTGAGCAGCTGCAGACAAATGGAATCCCATGGAAAAGTGCGTGTCTTTGGAAGTTTCTAATCCCCCAGCCATGCCTCAAAGTTCTTTGGGGGATTTCCAGCTGATAGTCTGGTACTGGCTGAGTGCACACCAGGGAAGAAGCTAAGAGCTTATTAACAAGGCAGGTGATAGTGTCCCAGTCCTCAAGAACTCAGGAGTTTTCAGGTACTCTGGAGTGTATTGATGTACATACACATGGACATGTGTGTTTCCACAAATCAGAACAGCAGACATTCATCAGGGTGGGGGGAAAAAGAGAGAGGAAGGAATACAAGGCATTCATAGACAACTGGACCATAAGAGATGAAAAGGAACAAATTAGGCTGTTGCTGAGATAAAAGAGATCCTTTCAGGTGACTGGCTCCCCATGGAAGCAGTCTTGACTGCTTCTCAGCACAAAGGCCCTTCTCCTGCCATGTTTCACAAACACTGCAAGCACTGTGATGCCAAGGACAACCCAGTCCTGTGCATGATGTGTATATAGAAAGGGAAGCAGAGAGCATGGAGGGTGATCCTCAGATTATTTTATGATTTTGTTACTGAATCCTGATGTTGCAATTTAACACAAAGCTACACTGTAATTAAGACTGATCCCAAAACAGCTGAATGATAGAAGAAAAAAGCAGTAGCACTGGTATGGCTTGTATTTATATTCTTCATGTCAGGGTCATAGCTTCAAACTCTTCTACTAGGACCTTTCTTTGCACTGCCTCCTGATCTCCTACTCTTAAGCCAGTATCTCACACTTTTGCACTTGTCCCTTTTCTTCCCTCTGGACAAGACCTGAACTACATACACACTGCCTGGCCCATGGCTTCCTCGAACATCTGAGCTGTACACACCTATTGTCTGGCCATGACTATGTGATGATGATACATGCATGATAACCTGGTGATAGCAAGTCCAAATGTCTAGATGCCTGCTGGGGTCCTAGTGCACCTTTTCCTTCAGTAATTCATGCCTCTCTTTGATAACCAGCTACTGATTTTCCAAAACCAGTGGAAAACTCATATGGTTGAAAAACACTGCTCGCTGAATCTAGCAGATATCACTCATGTTCAACAGGCATAAGGGAGAGCAAAACACACACGGGCAAACAGCGTGTCTGCTCAAAAATATATCAGGAAGACTACAGTTTCCTAAACTGTTCTCCCTGGATTGCTTTAAACAGCTTCTGTTGAACTTGCTAGCAAGAAGGCAAGCTCTGGTGAGCGTGGGTTTAGGATCTGGATGACTTCTCCACTGTGGTTTGGGGTGCTGATTTTACCAATTAAGCCATCCTGGCTGCTGCTGAGTAGGAGGCAAACCTCAAGCTCCATTCCAGATGCACTCAAAAGTAAGGCACGTTGGCAACTTGCCTTTTCCCAGTAGTTGCATTCTCTGCACCCTGGAGACAGGACATGCCTACAAGTGGACAGATCACTCTGTGTTCTCAAACTAACAAATGGACATGCCCTGAGTGCTCCTTCAAATAAAACCCAGCTGTATAAATGCCAGTAACTGTGCACCCCTCAAAGCTACAAAAAACACACGTTAAATAACGTCTCGTTTGATAAAAGCTATAGTGGCACCTGGTTTATGAAAACAGTCAATAGCAAAACCTATCTATATTGGGTAGGAAAGAAAGAAAAAAAAGCCATTCAGATGCACCCAATACATCTTTGCATTACCACTGCCTCACGTTTACTTTCTGACAGTACTGTTCCTCTTGTGCTTGTATATACATAGGCATCTCCTGGCAAGTGCATCTAAGAGTCTGAAAAAGATCCTGAAACTTCTAGAAAAGATCCTGAAAGATCTTGAAACTTGAGGCATTTTTTCCAGCTGAATCACACATGCTTTATTGTCATGGGTTCAGCAGTAGCAGTCATTTTTCTCCTTCTTAGTAGCTGGTGCAGCACTGTGTTTTTGACTTGTGGC
>JANRGW010008122.1:9249-26783 GCA_024733675.1 Psilopsiagon aymara
ATCCCTATAGGCCCCCTTCAGATACTGGAAGGCTGCTATGAGGTCTCCACGCGGCCTTCTCTTCTCCAGGCTGAACAGTCCCAACTTTCTCATCCTATCTTCATATGGGAGGTGCCTCACTAGAATCTTAAGGTATAGGAAGTTTCCAAGTTAAAGATGTAATATATCCACAAGGATGCTTTCCCCTGAGTAAACTGTTGCAGTTTCATGTTTTAATGTAATGTTAGTATTGGTGTACGTTTTATTTTTACAATTAAATGACAGTACTGTCAGGACATAATTTAAATTCTAGGCCATCTGCACATCAGAGCAATTGCAAACTTCTTTTACTGGCATATGCAAGGACTTCATAAGTCTTGGTAAGTAGGATATTAACGATTTCTAGTAAAGAAGCTACTTGAAGTTCTTTTTTCTCGAGGATTCTGCATTCTTTATGCTGATTGAGCCTCCCTTTTTTTTTTCTGGGTTTTTTTGGTTTGTTTTTTTTTTTTTGTTGTTATTGTTTTTGGAGTGTTTGCGGTTTTTTGGTGGTGGTGGTGTTTTTTTTCCTTTGAATGTGGTAATTCCATGCTCCTGAATTTTCCATTTTTCTAGGTCTATGCTTGTTCTGGGTGGAGCTGTGACTGTGTTAGCAAATGCAGCAGATGCCAGCAAAATGAAGTCCAAACAGTTTTAATAAGTTACTTAGGCTGGATATTCCTAGGTCTGTTTTCCTTTTTGAGGTCATTTCTGGCTGGGTGGAATGGCTGGAACTTTTCTAACAGTGAACTAATTTCCATAGATTAACGTTTCTTTGAACGGCATCTGCCAGAGCTGGTGCTGGAGCGGGTCGCCCAGGGACATCTCCTCTGGGCTGTGTGTCACTGCTTTCAGGAGGAGATGGATCAGTTCTGAATCTGAACTTCGTTCTTGGATGTGTGCTTGAGAGCTTCCATATGAAGTGTACTGATGGCCTCAGATCAGGTCGTAGTGAACTTCATACTTGTGGCACCTTGTTCCTTGATGAGACAGGGGAATATTAGAAGTTCGGTAAAGTAGTGAGGATTTATTTAGCCAGCTTAGTTTGCTGTGATATTACAGGTTTGGGAGTGCGACTGGAAATTCTCCTACACTAGATTAACTTACAGAAAACCTCACTAGTTCTTGCAAGAGGCTGATGACAAGTCCTATAAAGAAGACACTGGCGGTGGTAGTGGGGGGATTGTTCTGGTTTTCATTTGAAACAATAAATGTGAGTTTCCACATATAACAAAGAATCACCTTAAAACTCCTACCTGACACATAGGCATCTGCTGCATAACATTCACTCTTATCTGAAATGTGTGAGTCATGTAATGATTTCCCAGTGATTGTTCTTTGAAGATTTTGTGGCTTTTGTGTCAGTTTGAATAACTTTTTTACTGGCGAGAAGTTTGATGGCAAGCAAGCTGGCAAGCCCAGCTGTATTTCAAGAATATGAAATAATCTTTATCATTTCAGTTCCTTTAGGACATAGTTCTGCTTTATCAGGGAATGATCCGTAATTGTGGTATCAGAGTTTTCACATGGGAGAATACTGACTTCTTTAAACTCAGTCTTCATTGTTACTAGTTTCTTTTTCTTCTACAGAATGTATGAGGTTTGGAAGTCAGATTCATTGCATCTAATAAATAGTATGTGCAGGATATATAAGTATATGCCAAAACCCGGCAGTGACATATAAACGTACAATGAAATGAAAAAAATACTATGTGCTTTTGATGTTTATTTTATTTCTGTCCCAATTAATTCCTTTCCTTTGGGGTATCCCAAACTTAGGTCAAACTGATTTATTTCCCCTAGTGGAATGTTGGATTTCCTGCTCATTGTGTTTGTTTCACCAAGCTTTCAGTGCAGGGCTTCACTGAGCACTGATGTGGAGAAAACTCCAGGAATGAACTTGCCAACAAAGTTTTAAGTTGACAAACAGGTATTCTTTATTGCGGAGCCGGAAGACACGGGGGATAGCTCCTCCTAATGTATGTCCCCATATTGTTACACAAGCCATCCTTATATAGCCTCTGGGCATACATACGTATTCATGAGGCACTGTATAGATTGCATCATTTTCCAGAAAGTTCCCCGCATGCGTACAAAAATGTGGTGGTGGTCTCTGAGGGTCATTTACTTCTTCCAACAGTCTTCATCACTGCTGGAAGCCTCGGAAGCAGGCGCAGTAGATGCTTATACCAGTTTAATTGGTTCGTTAACACCATAGTCATAACAATCATCCCGTCCTATTTATCAGTTAGTTTTACTGCAGTCCATCCTGTGCCCCTGCCATTGCAGGTACTCCTTATCCTTATGTCCTGTTCTTCTAGCCTGTTTTTCTTACACACATTTTGTACTAAGGTCACAAAGGCCTAAAACTATGTCAACTACTGTGGTTTATCTTATACAAGCATTCTCAGTATGTTCTGTAGCTGTACTCTGTATTTTTTCTCTGTATCATGCACCTCAGTAATTTTCCATTACAAAGCCATCAAACTTAACATTACTTAAAACTGATTCTAAAGGCTTATATATTTCATTTTGCGATTTTGTGCCTCCCTTGTCTCAGCACCCCATATCCTTTGACAGGGGCACCATGAACTCCTTGGCTCCCTGGTGGGTTTCTATCAGGGGGGATCAGAGCTCTTCAGCACCAGAGTTGTTGCTAGTTTTGTGGTTTAGATTAAAAAATCTTGGTATCATCTGCACTTAACCTGACTTTTTCTTGCCCTTCCCAATAAGCCTCCCTTAAAATCCCAGTTTTAGGAGGTTTTCTGTGCTGGTATGTGGTGAGATCTGTATTCAATGCCCTACCAGTGGAGGAGCAGCCAAGCAGTGTCATGCACAGCCAGGCTGCCTTTCTTCACTGGAGCTGCCCTCCCTCCAGAGGGCCAGGAAGAAGAGTAGCAGAGGAGAAGCCTAGAGACCCCCTTGGCCAAACCAGGGAGAGGAAGGCCACAGTAGCTGCAGGCTCAGCTTTTCTTTAGTACAAAACTTAGCAAATGGCAAACCTTGTAATTATCCTGAGAGCAGTCTCATGAGTGTGATAAATCCATGGAGGAAGAAGGGAGAAAAGTCCTTCAAAGTAATCAGTTGCTTTCCGTCAGAAGGAAGCTGTGCAAGCCCATTGCTTTGCATGTTGTTCCCGTAATCATAATAAACATCCAGGAGGCGGCATTTGGCAGCTGCTAATTTTAAAGTAACATATTAACCAAATTAATTGAGAGTTCCTTTTAAGAATTAGCAACAGCAAACATAACTTTCTGAAGCAGTGTTTTTAGTGCTGCTAAGAGCGATTCCCCCCAGAAAGAGTATCTCTGTAGATAAATCATCTGAAAAAGTGTTAAATTCTCTCTTTTGCTACCTGATAATCCAATTAAGTGGTGATAAGAAAAATAGCTCTTGGAGAATTTCAGGGAAGCAGAATAATGTACTTAGTGTTGTACCAGAATCAAAATACCACATAATCATAGGTATCCATGGATACTGAAGCAATATGTTGATTACTAGATACATCCATTACCCTTAAATACCAGAGTTAGGTGTTTAATGCCCCGAACAATTTAATGCATGACTGCTTGAACTTGCACAGAGAATTCTCCCGAGGTTTTGCCTTTCAGAGGCACAGCACAGAATATGTCAGCAGGCGAAAGAGGGGCAGCTATGATATTTTTAAGACTGTCTTCCAAGCTCCTATGTGCTTTGCAACTGCTGCCGCCCAGATGGCTCAATTCACCCACCGAGCTGCCTGTGAACTGGAGCATTATGTGATGCGGCCCAATCTTTATCCCACATCTACGGCATATGGGTAGGATTCCCATGATGAAAAGTCATTTGCTAATCTTTTGCAGTGCTTGTGCTGTTGAGGTTCGCTCCACAGTGAATGGATGGTCTCAGTGTTGTGTCTCTGTAACACTAGACCTTTTATCACAGCAAGATGAGCATGTTAGTTATTTCATGGCACAGGATTCATTATGAGGTTGATGTTGCAATCTATCTCCCCACCAGAGTTTTGACTTCTCCATTTGTTTTGCAGAGCAGTAATGGGAACATTAGGAAGAAGCTTCCTATGGACAGCAGCTGTGGTGGGTCCCAAGGGCAGCCCAGGAGAGGTGCCTGATGAGCTCTTACTGTGGTCTGAGCAGGGTCTGCTGTCACCAGCTTGGCTTTTTACCTTCCATTGCACAAAAGGATCCATCCCTCTTCCCGTGCGTGAGAAAGTGAAATGTAAAAAGGAAGAAGTAAAATGAGCATTTTAAAAGTGCTTTGATAATGAGCCTTGGAAAAATTATTGCTTAACCATGATTTTATAGTGATGGCTCCAGCACTTTCTTGATGCGGGTATCTGAGCAGGCAGCACAATGTGGGTATTTTGGTGCCTGCTTCTGCTCACGTTCTGTGGTGGAGCTGGGCTTGGTGTCTGCCTTTGACCATTCATGCAACTCCAGGTGGTTTTGTAATGTGGAAATGCCATGTGGTGCAAAAGGTTGAAGATGGGAAAAGCGTGAGCAGCAACTTTTCATTTTTTTCTTCTTTTCTCAAGATTACTGGTTGTTATTTTATTTTTTTTGATGTGTCTTTTATATGAGTTCAAAACCACCTTCCCTGAATGTCTCAGTACAAAGTTTTCACAGCAAAACGTTTTTTTGAGTATACTTGTGAGGCAGAGTCTTACATATGTATTCTGTTGGAAAGGGGAAAAAGAAGAAAGCTGGTGTCCTATGTGGTTAGGGAAAGAATGGGCTAGTCTATTGTTCCTGACAGTAACTGAACAAACTGAATCCCTCATATAATCCATTTTGTTAAAACTAAAAGCAAGAAGCCAAAAAATGGATGTCGTATCATCCCACTTGTTGCACAACTAGTCCTTTTCAAGTCTACCTTTTCTAACCTGCTCATTTTGTTTTTTTCCTGAGCACCCTTACTGCTCATTCCTTCACTGACCTCCAGTACTGTTTTCTTCTGTTCCCAATTGAATAGATCTATCTGCAAAAAAAGAAAAGGACAAAAGTTTCTGGCAAATAGTAAATTTTTTTTGGGGGGGAAATGTGGTTTCATGCTTCCTAAATCCGTTTCTGAACTGAGACTAATTTCAGTCTGCAGCTTTAGCTAGAGAGAGTGGAGGAGGAACATGGGGAGGGGTGAATGTCACTGGCTCATCCCGCTGCTCTCAACAGCCTCAGGCGGGAGATCTGGAGTCCCCTGAGGTACCAGTTTGCCTTCTGTGCATGGTGGTGGCTTTCATGTCAGTTTTGAGGCTGTTTTTTGGCTGAAAATCCATGTCATCTTCTGTTCCAGCAGATGGGTGCAGGGGCTGTGGCCCCCCTCTGTATGTAGGCAATGATGTGGTCAAGGCACCAAGACTGAGGTACAAATTCAACACCTCTCTGGAAAAGGAAGAAAACAGGATGACTGTTTTAATCACTGGGTAGGAGGGAGACACCAGAATCTCCTGGGTAGCTCCTCCTCTTTTTCCTCCTACAGGTCCCTAAAATGATTGTTTTCAATTTTAATTAAATGGAGATATTTTGGTTTAGATAAAATTATTTGCATAGTTTTATTTTAATGAGCAAAACTGAAGATGTAGCAACAAAAAAAATTCTGATCTATAAATTCTCTTTTTCAGTCTGGCAGCCAAACAAAAAAATCAGGTATTTGTACATCTGCAATTGCCAGCATCCTGAGCAATACCTTAAGATAGGTTTCCTCTGTCCCCAGCAACACTTAAATAAAACTTCTCAAGAAGCATGTGAGTAGGCAGGGGCCATTATCAGGACCTGAAGTGAAACTGAAGCAGGTTCTCTATGCAAAGATTAACTAGAAATGGCATTTGAGACAGAAACTCCACTAAAATGAGTCTTGTCAGTGACTTAATGAAGTTCAGGGGACTCTTCTAAAAATAAAATCTGGGGGAAAACCCACTTTTCACCAGCCTGGGGGAAGGTACTTGATTTCATTTTGCATTTTGTTTGTTTGCCAAAAAAAAGTCTGGAGGTGCTGTTAATTTTGGTGGAAATATCAGTATTTCTGTGTTCTCAGAGTGCTGCCAGGGGTGCGGTGTCAGGAATTTTGATGCTGGGAACAATCCCAAACATTCAGGTCAGTTTGCCAATGTGGCACAAACCACTGGAAAACTAGAAGCTGTAAAACCAAATAATTTTCAAGTTATTGTTTGAGGAAGTGGTTTGCCTTGTTGTCTTATCCTTTTCATAGATGATTGTGATTTTCACGCTTGCCTGTTGGACAAAGGCGCATCTGGAAAGGCTGAACCTACCAGGTCTGCTCCTGGTGTTCCCATCCGGATCTGATGTTGTTACAAAAACATTTGCTGGCGGGAGGGAAGGATGATGAAGATGTCATTGTTAAACTGCTACACATGGCCTAGAAGAGAAATTATATTGTTTTAAGGCTAAAGTGATACAGAACTGACTGCCTTACCATCATTGTTTTAACCACTTTTCATATGCTGATTCCCGTGAATTTATAAAACCCCATTGTTAAGGGAGTTAAACACTTGCTCACAGAATTGCCTGAATGATGTATTTTATGTATATTACAATTCACATCTCTTTGACTCATATCCAATATCCAATATCCATTATCTTCATAATAGCCTTTGCACTTGATTGCAGAATTAGTTACCTGTTCTGTTCTCTCCCTGGGCAGAAATGACCCTAGCAGACAAGGAGAACCCTCTGTAGACAGCTATTTTGAAGCGTGGCACTGCTGGTGGGAGCAGTCGTGGATGGCTGGGAAACTCCTGGTCCCATGTGGCTGCTGGATGTATGTGCAGCAGCCACACCTTGGGCACAGGGTGCATCATGGATTCTGCTCTCAGGCTACCATTAATTGCTGTAGCAATTTGTAGCCAGTTGGAGCATTTGCCACGTCTCCAGTCCATCAGGGGTAATATATTACTGCAGAAATCCTATGACAAAATCTTTGATTTGCAACTTTCACATTTTTTCCACTTAATTCCCTTAGAGGTTTTTACCTGGGGAGCTCTGTGAATTAACCTGACCGCTTAAGTAACTGTGCACGTTTCCTGTTGCAATAAGAATGCAGGATGGGAAAATATGAAAATTAAACTCATTCTGCCTGTGACAATATACACCCAATTCCTTGGGCATCTCTTATTGCTGAGGAATGAAAAATGACACATGCCTCTGCCTGCCATGAGGTCCTCCACAGAGATCGAAGCACTTTTCTTCAAGCTCTTAAGCTCAGCTGTAACCAGAAGCTGACGTGACTAGTATAGTCAGGTGGCTGGAATGGATCACCCTGCTGCTGCAGTAAGAGCTTATACTCTGATGTCAAATAATGCTCGGCGTGGACTTGAGCAAAACAAAGCTAATAAGAAAATAATACACGTTGACCCATTTTGGTGACATATTAGTCCATTTGTAATGGCATCACTTTCTTGGAAGAGACACTAGCACTTTAAAATCAAAATATCCATCAGTGTGTCTGAATTACATCATCTGGATCTTGGTCCTCTCGCATCTTGCTTCTCTCCTTTTTTATTTGCCCTTGATCTGCCTCTAGCTGTTTCTGTTCCTAACTGCTCCAGAGAGTGCTTTTGAATGCTGGTGTCTCCTGCTGCTTGATATATTGAAAGTATCATAGCCACTTTTCTGCAGATAGAAATATTTTGGGGTTTAATCATTGATATTTACTTTTTATCCATAATTCCGTTGTGCCAAAGATGGCCCAAAGAATAACAGGGTATCACATGATCTGCTCTATTTGGAAAAGCTCTTCCACCATCCTTGCTGCAAGATCAGTTCTCCACCTAGCTTGGACTAAATGCACAGTGTGTGACCAGTGCATGCTTACCATAACTAGCACATTAAAAATGTTGCTTCCCTTCACCAGCAGAGAAACTAAGAGCTGACCCCCTGAAGGAGGCAGAAAATGGCATCACAAAAATGACCTGAAATCTGCCCTCCCAAATTCCAAACTGTTTCCTTTCTCCATCATGGCACCTCTTTTCTTTAAAAAAAAACCCATGGAAATTACAGACTTTGAAGCTGTACATTGCATTAGAGGCTTTTTTTTCCCCCTCACTATATAGAGCCTGGCCACAGCTGCCTCTCTGTCCAAAGATGCTCAGTTCAGCTGTAATCATTATCGACTACAATAAGATTTTTGGCTTCTCTGTCCAGGCAACAGAGATTGCATGACCCATACAATAGCTGTAATTATTGTCAGGATCAGTTGCCGAGCTAGCAGCCTTCCCAACAATTTTAGCCTTTTCCAAGCACTTGAATCATGTAGGTCACAATTACTTAATATTAAATACTGTGAGTTTTTTAATAGTAGTTTTACAACAGCAATGTATCACCTGATCTGCATGTGTGTGTGTGTGTGTTCTCTTTTTCCCTGTGCATAAAAGGATACTTTAATACAGGTAGACTCTCAAATACAGAACTATTACTATTATGGGTGCCAGGTCTGAGATCCTTTTGCTTCTGTTTCTGTCCAAATGCCTGGTGGGGTGTTTGTTCTTGTGGTGGAGCCACGGTATCCAGGGATAAGCACCTGTAAGTGTTCTTTGATCCTCTTTTAAAAGACTCTTAAATCTACTTACTGGTGCAGTAATTAGAAATTGGAAGGTGCTGGGGAATGTTGCTCTCTGTGCCTGTCTGCTGGTATCTGCTCTTTGGGACTGTATTGCCAGTCCTCTCCTGAGAGAGCTGATTTTTTCTGAATGAAAGCAAGGGAGAGCTATGAAGGATTGCAAAGGACCTTCGCAGCAGCTTTAGATGTGTTTAAATAATGGCTCTGTCCAGCATGCGAAAGTTCTTTGGTGTTGACACTAGAAAATATATCCTGTCCTGCTCTGCTGTGTCAAAGTGGGAGCCTCTTGAAAAGACGCTGTGGAAGGAATGCATAAATTTTCAAGTGACAAATCTTGGAGCTTTGTAGCAGTCTGTGGGTTGGTTTGGTTCGGGTTTTATTTTCTCTCTCAGTGAATCCTCCAAAGTTGCCATGACCTTATTTAACAAGAGAAATTGAGTCTCTCCTGGGAGACTCAAAGCAGCTTGGCTTGGCATCATGGAGTGCCAGGGAGGACAGGAGTAGCTATTAACTTCAAACTGTCCTGGGGCGTGATGCCAGTATGGAGAGATTCTTCCCAGATAGAGATGTGTGGATGGCTCATCCTCAGTTTCCCACTGGTCTGCAGTGCCCTGCACTTGAGAAACACTGTGGCCCTGGTTGTGGACTCAGAACCAGAGCCGTGCTTTTCACCAACACATAATCTGTGCCAAGTGGCATGTTTCAGGAAAGCTGGATAACTGCTCATGGATTTGGGTTTATTCTGTCTAATTTTGACTGAGCATATTAAAATGTTTAAGCTTTTTGAATGTTTAAGCTCTACTAGGAGTGAGACTTAATTTCCTCATTTAAAAAGCAAGCTTACTTTTAAAAATCAGTATTGTTTTCTTGCAACTCAGGTTGCACTAATTTCAGGTTGTAATGCTTGCAAAGCAAAATTAAATATTCTGTGTGAGTCAGTGAAAAACTTGGGGGTTATTATTCTGTTCTTTCTCAGCCTTTTCACCATTTTATTTCTTCCCATTGAAAACAATCTTTTTCTCTATGTCTAAAACAAGAAAAAAATTATCATAGGATAGTCTCATGGGATCATAGAATAGTTTGTGTTGGAAGGGAACTTCAAGGGTCATCTACTTCAACCCCACTTCAGTGGGCAGGGACATCTTCAACTAGATCAGGTTGCCCAGAATCACATCCACCCGAGCCTTGAATGTCTCCAGGGATCTACCACCTCTCTGGGCAACCTGTGTCAGTATTTTACCATCTCACTGTGAAGAATTTCTTTCTCACATCCAGGCTGAATTTCCCCTCTTTTAGTTTAAACCCATAACCCCTTGTCCTATCTAACAATCCTGACCTAAAGTGCTTGGAGCTCTGCAGAAGGGCCAAATGTTGCAATTTTAAAGCCATGCATTTGGTCTGCATGGCTGTTTGGTGGCTTTCCAGCAGGTGTTTCCATGTCTGCTGTGCCAGACATGGGGTGACTGCATTAGCCTTTCGTAGACTGCAGCAGACAGCACATGCTCATGGTGGATAAGCTGCCTCTTCTGTGTTCTATCCCTGAGAACACCTTATCTCTTACTTCATTTAAGAGTACTTTTAAATCTTTATTTTAAAGCATGTCTGTGAATATCTCCTTTGTCCTGCTGTCTTTTAATTAACCCATCCCCGCTGCTCTTTCTTATTATGCCTCTCTGATACTTTATTAATTAACACAGTGTGCAGTATACTGAGGAAGTTGGTTATCTAAGATGCCGTAAAAGATGAAAGTATTTATCATTGAGAAACAAAATAATGAGTGCAAAAGTTGTGTTTTCATCTGCTGACAAGCAGACTGTCACTGGAGATGAAATTTTTTCAGGGCTTTTTTTTCCCACTAAAACCAACCTATATAACTAAAATATGTGAACTGTGCTAAGACTGAATGTTTATTTGGCATGGATGTATTTATCGTTGTTCCTGTGTTGATACTATTTTTGCCATGTTACCTGTGTGTTTACAGGAATTCCAGTTCACAGACAAGTACATTTTTTTGAGGCTTCAGTTGCTTGGGCCACTCCATCGCATTTGTGTAGGGCATTTGAACAAGTCAGGATTTTCTTGAACAGATTTCTGATTTGCTTTGCCAATATCTCAACTCCTTTGCTGTGCCTGTTCCAGATAAGTTGCTTCAATGGAAACATTTTCTCTCAATGTCCTTCAACTTGCAAAATGAAAAAGAATCTCTCCTTTTTACCGAGATAAAGTTTGTCTATTACATTGTCGAAGTTTCTGGGTGCAAGAAGAGGAACTGTGATGTTCCAGGCAGCTCCAGATAAATTGCTTCTGTGGAAACATTTTCCCTCAATATCCTTAAACTTGCCAAATTAAAAAGAATCTCAGCTCTTTACCGTAAAGATGAAGTTTGTCAAATGCATTGTCAGCATCACTTGCCTTTCAGCTTGTTGTTGTTCCTTTCAAAAACAGTTTAAGTGTGTGCAGGTTGTTGTTTGTTGGGGTTTATTTGAATCCCTCCACTGACTGGTTTATTTGCTTATTCTGCTATTCTATGATACTGGTTTTTCCCATCTGTTTAATCCCTGACCCTACCCAGGCATGCAGACTGTATCGCAACGAGTGCTCTCTGCAAAAAAATAATTGTACAAATCCCTCAGGAAGCTTGACAAGAAGATTAAGTGCTCCATAAGGGCAGCGATTCGATCGAAGAGTTTCTCTTTCTCCCAGGCTCCCCTTCCAGCCATGTGTATTTCCCACTGCCTTTCCTATGCTCTCCTCTGACATAGTCCTTTTCTTCTTTCTCCTTTCTTCTTTCTGAAACAGGTGGGCTCTGCATTGCTCAGTCCCTGAAAATCCCCCAGGATCGCAAGGACAAGACCATCGACTTTGATAAAATTATCAAGCAGCTCCTAGAAACTCCCAATGCCAGGGCCATCGTTATTTTTGCCAATGATGAGGACATAAAGTAAGGATGATTGAGGGAATTAATTCATTTGTGCTTGATAGCTATGCAGAAAAGAGAAAGCAAATAGAAATATGAATAATGAAGTGGAAATTCCTGTTGGTAAGAGCAATGTGGGGATGTGGAGTTCACACTGCAGAGGGTAGTGCCAGGCATTGGGTGCTGCTGTTGCTGCCCTGGCTCATGTTGTGCATCAAAGTAGTGGGGGGATGGGAACGTTAATCAAGGTCTGGAAGCTTCTCCTGGCATAGGGTTACTCATGTAATGGACGGCAGACCTGCCCTTACCTCTCAAAGAGGCATTAAGAAGATGCCCCTCTCTCCAAGCTTATACTATGATATAGTATCCATTAATTCAGAGTCTATTTAATGACAGTTGATGGTTACTAGTGATAAAACGGATGCACAAGGTTAAACCACATAAGGTGCTCAAGGTTTAACCACAGACAACTTGCTCATAAGATAGTATAAAGAATATTCTAAAAGTGTAACTCTCATTTCTCACTTTCCTGTGTTCCATATTCTCTCTCCTGAAAATTGTGTTAGCATTGTCAATTGGTGAGAGGCTCAGTTCCACAAAACGAGACACCAAGTTAGGATAATGTTTCAGCAAAGTCGATGGCAAAATAGTAAGTTTTAGTGGAATCAGTATGTCAGTCATAGGAATAGGGTGAATTAAAAGAGGGGTCCAATCTGTGCTATGTGGATTGTGGTCTAGTGTGTTGTGAAATTCCTGAGCTCTGTTGGTCACAGGAATATGCTATTTCTGTTCATTCCGCAGTTGCAACATGCCATTTTCCCAACAATTATGTGTTTAAATGAAATTAATTTGTGAACCTAATGTTCTTTTCTGCAGGCAGATCCTTGCCGCTGCGAAGAGGGCAGATCAAGTTGGTCATTTCCTGTGGGTGGGCTCAGACACATGGGGCTCCAAGGTGAGCCCGTTACTTCATCAGGAGGATGTTGCTGAGGGAGCCATCACCATCCTGCCCAAGCGAGCGACCATAGAGGGTAAGAGCTCTCTTATGCTTCACTCTCTCCCTGCTTCCTGAAATGCTGGTACAAAATTGATCACCCATAATTCCTTCGTTCATGTGTTTTATGAGTAAACGTGTACAGACTGGGTATGATATAAAGAATATAAAGTACCTTAAGCAAGTCTTCATCTCCTGAAATTTTCCTAAATGCATGTGTTCCTCATATAAAACCTATACATTATTTCTACAGTTGAGAAGCTACCAACAGTTATTAAAGGCACAATTTCAGAGCTTGTATTAAGCTACGGTGATATGACAGGGCTTTTATCACTTGAAAGTAAATCAAAATGATCTTAGCACATCATGTAAATATATAGGAAGAAAAAAATCTTTTGCAATTTATGTATCATTTCTGAAGCAGTGGATAAGTTTTCTACTAAAGAGGTAAAAATTGATTTTTAAATCGTCAGTTTCCATTCAGACTTAGCTTAACTTCTGTATCATTCAGATCAAGCACTGTATTTATATATATTGCTTGTGTGTTTCACAAATACATGTGCATATGTATGTGTATATAAAAATTGTGGGAAACTTTTTACATGGTACTTTTGTTTCTCAACAGTTGTGTTTTGAGCTGTTTATGATCAAATCTTACTTCAATTTGTTAACCATTTTGACCGTGCAGATGCTTAACTATCCAAATGGCTTCCTCTGGGCAAACCAAACTTGTCAGTTAGAATCTGTTTTCTCTGTAATATAACAAAAAAAAGTTCTTTATAAGGGACATACTGAGTCAAGAAAAGAAACCTGCTGGCTGGCACATGGCATTGTACCAGACGGGGTCTGCAAGGAGTCCTTGAACATGTTGCCTTTATTAAAAGAGGTTCTGTTGTCTTTACTCCCTGGAAAACCAAATATTTACATTCATTTCCACTGTGTCTACACTACCAGCTCATCAGTTATTCTTCTCAGGTATATAATATGCTCCATCCTTTTACATTTTTTAAACCTTAGAGGCATCTTAGCTTGTTATTTCTCCATAAATGTGTACAGTTGATAGACAATGAGGTGTTTTCTTTCTGAAAACCAGGACATTTTAATAATCTTTTCATACTGTCTGTTTTCATACTTGAGGGTTTCTGACACAGAAATGAAAAGTCTGCCAACAGTATATAGAAATAAAAACTTCCCAAATTTGTTTGTTTAAAATGTTCTCCTTCTATATTACACATTAAGCAAGTAGGACATAGGGAAACATGAGGTTTGCTTTTAAACGCAGTAAGTGATGATAACAGAATGGAAAGTTCAGGTATAGAAAGTTGGTTAAATAACGGGTACAACTATCACTGTATTTAGTGTATCTGCAAAAAAACATGTCCATTAAGCCTGCAAATATCTTCTTATTCAGTGAATGTATTAGACTGTTGCCTGAAAGTTGGCTAGTTGCATTTTGCACTTGTAGATTGTATGATTACTTGTGATGCTTAAACTACATTCTGTCTATGTATATAATTGTGTTCATTCTTCAGGAGTGGCTGCCATGCAGCAGATCCATGCTTTGAGGTCCATGAGTTGCATGGAAAGGAAACAACACTCAGGCGTAGATTCTGTACTTTGTGTTAAAGGAGAGACAGAGCAAAGTGTCCCAGAATAGCAGCTGCTCTGTCAGTAGCAAATGTTTCCTGGCTGCTCTGTGACCACTCAGAAAGGTTTGGGCTGGTTCTTACCTTCTTCAGTCCTGTTCATCCATCCCTAATTGCCATCTGTATCTGCCATCTGCTTAGTCCTGTCTGGAGGAAGAGTAAAGGGATGGTTAAGAGAATAGCGTAAATTCCCATTCTCCTGAAGCAGTATTCCAGAACTCAGCATTTCCCCTTTCAGACTGATTTCTGTTTCATCCACTAAGAGAAACATCCGGGGAAATCTCTTACTTATAGAAGTAAGTAATCCTTAGGTATTAGCATTTCTTTGCTTAGGGAGGCTGTTATCCATATGGATTGCCTGCCTTTCCTGCACTTAGACTGCTGTATGTTGGTTTGTTTTTCTTTCTATTGGAGTAATTATATTTGGCTATGAATCCAAGAGAACTGGAAATGGCCATTTTAGTGTTATTCTTTTATCATCCAGCATTGAACAACTGCTTCCTAAAATTTATCAATGCATTTCTTTTGATGAAGACATAAATTAAATGAGAAGCCCTGATATTTCCCTATAAATTGATGGAAACAACCCAAATTACCAGAATGCATCTAAGTTTGCCCCAAGGGACTGTGTTTCAATCTGTATTGCAGCCTAGAAGTCTCCTTTTGTGCTGTGGTGTGGCAACATTTAAACACCTGCTTAAATGCCACTAGATTAGGTGAGAGTTTCTTCATTAGTCATGAATGAGGGTGTTACCCTTAATTTACTCCTCAAAAGTATCTTTTTTTTTTCTTTTTTCCTTTTATCATTGTGTTAAATAGTATTTGTAATAAGTTAAGGAAAGATTCCGATCAAATCTCACTGGAAATAGAGAGCACTGCAGCTTCAGTACTTTAACCTGAAATATGTGACACTGACAGTCCCTTCTTATGCTTCAGGGGAAAAATGTTAAGCCAAGAAATGTTAAATTGCATTGAAAATTAATGTGTCTGCATGTTCAAGAGTATATGGTACACTCTGGTTTATCACATTTTTAATGTGTCTAAAGCTGCTGCTCATGTAAGTCATAAGCTGAAACAGTCATATAGAAAAAGGCATTTTACAAATAATTCTTCTCCCCCAGCCATGACTCCTCAATTCAAAATACAGATGTGAAACACAGGTGTGTTTGTGTGTTTAAACCTCTCTACATAAATATCATTTGAAGTTCCTATTTTGGGAACAGCTGGAATACCTTAGTAGTCTTCAACTCCAGAGGGACCCTGAAGTGCTCAGTTTCTCGTAGAAGCAGACCCCAGATTATTTGTCTTGATGCTTCATGTTGCTCTTGGGACAAAATTTTCTGTGCCATAGTCCCATGGGTTGATTTAGGAAATCATTACAGGAACTGAATTCGTTCAACTTAAGTCAGTCTTAATATAGCCCAATTGTGTTTGATGTAATTATGCTGAAAGGATAAAGTTGCATCATATTTGCATAATTGCAGCAGACAGTGAGCCAGAGGAAGTGCACACTTAAATAGTAATCACTCCATGGAAGTTGTGTTTGGAACAAGCTCCGTTGCCAACTTAAACAAGTATCAACTAAGTTGAATGGCTTTGCGACTTTTTTTATGGGGGGGGGAAGCAGAATGTGTTTCTTTCTAGAACAACTGTGACAGCAGAATATTGTGTTCTGTTCATTGTTGCTTTGAACTCTTCCAAAAAAAGGTTGCGACTGCATGTTCTCACACTTAAGAGATTGCTAAGCCCGTCCTGAAACTCAGTGCATACTTAGAGGAACAAGCATAGTGTGTTGCATAGCATAACTGTAAGCACCTCTGCTTATGTGTGTAAGAGTCTGTTACTTTGGATAGTCTTTTACTCAGAGTAAATCCTTATAACACTTTTATAAAGAGGTGTAATTCAACCACAGAGTGACTATAAGTGCTGCAAGATGAGAAAAACAGATTAAACAACAGGCAGAAGGTGTATTTGCTAATTAAAGTTTGAATGGGATATATTATTATTATTGTTATTACAATTATATTCATTTTACAGTAATATAGAAACAATAAACATCTGTGGCTCTGCATACATCTGACATCCATTAAAACAACAACACAGTAGAAAAAATCCACAGAAAGTCTTTCTTCTCTGAAATGCATTTGGTGGGATTTTAACCTACTGCTGCTGTTCCCCAAACCTCCTTTTTCTTCTTCATTCACCTCAATAGAAAGATAAATGTTGCACATGGAGATTCCTGTTGTCAGTTTTGTGTTGAAGGACAGGAAGAGTGCCTGCTAATCACAGGGGGGTGTAAAACGTCTTGAAGAGGAGCAAGTGTGAGCTGCAGGAGGATTCTGGACAGGCAAAAGCAGGGTACTATGGCGTAATGATGCTAAAGGGATCATGGTAAAAATGGGAGATGCTGAGGCAAGTAGAACAAGTCCCCAGCATTTCGAGTGCTTCAAATGGGAGCACGATGGAAAATAAAAAGAAAGGTTGGGACTTAAAAAAAAATGGTATTTTTGTTCTTGCAGCTCTGCTGAGCTACTTGCCTTTAGACTAGGAAATGACTGTCATTTCTTTAGGCAGTGATAGTACAAGATAAAGTTGTTTATTTGTTGCATTTTTAATTCAAAGCCCCAGAAGCTTTGTAGACTATCCAGACCAGCAGGAAACAAAATACGGAATCACTCTCTGGTCATTTATGGCTTGGGCCATCATTCCAGCTGTGGGCTTCTGCAGATGATGGCTTGATGAGCTGCAACCCCGTATCTTTGTAGATGGGGATGAACGTCTTTCACACTAATGTTTTAAACCTGCCCTTCAAGTATTCCACTGCCAATTTACCTCTTCACGTTTCAGTAGATCTAATGAAATTCAGAGTATTTCCTCCTCTTGTTATCACTACTATACCCAAATGTAATTGTATGTTTTAATCGCCTGGGGTATTTCTTTTTATTATACCATACAGATGTATGTAAGAATCACCTGGATGACTCTCCGATAAAAGCTGATAATACTGCTGGTCCAGATATCAATTAAAGTTCTCCCTGGTGATAGATTCAGAGTCACAAGCTCCTAAATTCTATCACTGGAGGAAGAGCAGATCTTTCTGCCAGTAAGAAAATATCTGTGGCCTGAGGGATGGAAAAGCCTGATCCTTTTGGAGTAGGTTTGTGCAATACCTGCTGATTTCATTATGGAAAGCTATTACACAATCCATGCCCAGAAATACTCAGGTCCAAGGAATGGGGTCAGGCAGATGGTCTTGGGTTTCAGAATGATGGTCTTACCCATTTGTTTGGTTGGTTGTTTTTTTTTTCCTCGTTATCCAAACTAAAAAGTTGCTTCAAATACATTCTACAATAGGTAGAATGAATGCTCTTCTGTAACTGATGACACT
>JANRGW010008125.1:0-20798 GCA_024733675.1 Psilopsiagon aymara
CAAAAAGGCAGGCTGATACAGCACATAAATGTTTTCAGAGAATGAAGCTTTATCAGTCATTTTCTGATGTCAACAGAATTTTGTTATTAAATCAAAGTTTCACTGAAGTAAAAAGGACATACAGTGTAGTACGACATGCTGTACATTTTTAAATGAATGCAGTTGCTGAACATAAGCAGCTGGGAGTAGGCAGAATATGGAATACCTTACCTGGAGCTGTATCATTCAGTCTGACTCTGATCATAAAACAGTGTCCCACTGAAATTAATAAGAATTTTTTCAAATTATTACTTTTCCACTTTCCCCTGAAGTACTGTGAAAGACTGATCTGAAATCAGACTCCACTGTTCATTGTCTCAAAGACTTGTCTGAGAAGCTGAAATGGAATTCCACCTATCTTTTGTTCAGAGATGGGTGGAAGGAGTTAAGACTCCAATATACATTGCCTGGGAGAAGGGTGTGAGTAGCTGAACTGGGACTCTACCCTCCATTGCCTGAAGGATGGGTGGGAAAGAGCTAAGACTCTTCCATCCATTAGCTGGAGGACTGGTGTGAGGAATTGCTATCCATTATCCCAATAATTGCTACAGACCTGTGTGCAGACACATGTGTGTGTAGTTGAAAAGCTGGCCGCAAGACCAGGGAAACTGGTCCACCAGGAACGTGTAATACATGACATGAAGCACAGAGGTACTACCCTAACTCATTCTAAAAGGGGGAAAAGGTAATCACCAAGAGGGACATCACCAGGGAGCCATTGCCATGAGGATGACTCCTGAAGGACACCTCTGTGAGGACACTTTCCACTGGTGACTACAATCCCTGAGGGACATGCTCCATGAGACATCACCATGAGGGCAACATCATGACACACATTCCACAGGGTAGCTTCAAGGGGATGACTACAGAAGGATGGCTCACTGAGGACATCCACCTCTGACGGATTTTGTACGACACTATTCCAATACTGACTATGAACCCTGAAGACCTCCCACCACCAATGACGACAACGTATCCCCAGGACACCGCTGGATCCACAGTGGTGAATAATGCTCTCTCTGCACCCCAAATCCTTGCTTCATTTTCTACCTTTTTTCTAATCTGTCCTATCACTATCCCTTTTATTACAATAATTTTCCTTTTTTATAATAACTGTCCTTTCCTAATAAACCAACTGATTGATTATGGTACTTGACTTCGTTTGCGTCTCAATTTCACTCTTGGGATCACTAACTGAAACCAGGTCTGGGACTGGAGTTTTCTCCAGTCAGACCCTAAAAAGTACTTATTGCATTTTTTTTCTTGAGCTGAGGCAAAGCAAATTTAAGCGACTGAATTCAGTGCTACTTTTAAGGACAGACATAGGAGGAAATACATTTATTTTAAAGGGTATCTCTTATCTCTTCTCCAAAATTTCCACTTATTTGGAAAAAAGCTCACTGAAACCAGAATTCATTACATGTACACATTTACTAAATGTTGCTGTAGAAAAATTTATTTCTTGGAATCACCACCAGCCTGAAAACAACAGCTGTTCAAACAGTACTCTGTTCTTCAGTTTTCCACAAGGAATAAGATACAAGTGATTGTGATGAACTCACACCAAAGACAAATGAAATTCTGTCTTAACATTCCTAAATTCAATTTTCCACTCTACTTTTCAACACTCATGTTTGAAATCTGCTGCTGCAGAGTCTCTCAAACTGTTTCCCAACCCTATTTCTTAATGTCAGTGCAAGCATGCCATGGTCAGTCTACAAAATGGTGCTTAGATTAACTTGACATTTTGAAATGGAAATTCGTGGCAAAGACAAGAAGGAAACCAATTTTCCAGATGATAAACTTTGAGTCCATTTCTAGGTAAACTTCATATATGTTAATAACTAAAAAGCTTAGTATTTTATTGTGGGAGTGCTTGAAAATGTTCAGTTTAGTCAATATTACTTTACAGTTGAGAAACAACAGGCCAAGCAGTGCATGCAATGTTTGTTCTATTGTTAATTATACTAATTAGTATTTTTGTGCTGGAGAAGAGCAATGGAACACGGAATTTTTACACCATGTTATTGCTCTGTCAACTACATCATGCATTCACCATAGGGCAATGAAGTAAATGGGACATATAACATTGCTTTTCCATTTGAAATCTATGCTACCAAATACGCAATACAAGTTAAAAAAAGCTCTGAAAGTCATTTATAAACTTTCTTCAGTGCTACAGAGGGGATATTACAATGTTCATCTTCATTTTTTATCCCTCCAGCACTACAAACACTACACACATTATACAGACTGGATAGTCTTGCTCAGAATTTACAGCCAGAAGCTCAGACAGTCACTTGCATACTGATCTGGAAGTTACCACAGTCATGTAAATAAAATCAGTCTACCAGCT
Organism: Psilopsiagon aymara; assembly: GCA_024733675.1. Lineage (NCBI taxonomy): Eukaryota > Metazoa > Chordata > Aves > Psittaciformes > Psittacidae > Psilopsiagon > Psilopsiagon aymara. Next base: position 2,396 of record JANRGW010008125.1, read on the forward strand.
CATGTGCAATTATCTTTTGTTACTTCTATCTTTATCCAGATGGTTCCATCTTCTCTTTCAAGGTCTGTCAAAAATCTATGTCCAAATCTGAAGTGACTATAGAAAAGCTGTAAACAATCTGATACTTTTTCCACTGTTATTGTTTTCTGAATAGATACCCCACCAAATTTTAGCTTGTAGAACATGAACCAAGTGAAAAGACACAATGGAGCCACACCTTTTCTCTAAGAGATGCCATTAAGGACCACCTGGTTGACATGATCTTTTACTATTTTTGGTATAAAAGAAATACAGACAGAAACTTGTAGTGTGATTCAGTATCAGTGAAAAGGTTTGACAGAACATCTTCATTGTTAAGGGACACTTCACTGTTTTAAGTAACTGATTTTTTAAATTATTTGGTGTTTTTCTAAGTGCTTTATCCAATAAAGAAAACTGGCATTAAATTTCCAGAGATGACCAATTCTTTCTCCCTCTTTGCAAAATAACTTTTTCATAGAAAGTGTTCTGCCATCCTGAAACCACAAATTTGGGCAAAAAACACAAATTGGGTTTGATTCTATTTGCGGAAGGAGAAAAGAGGAGAGAATAAGAGATTGATTCAGAGAACTGCGATCACATTTTTTTACATAGTGATTTCGGTATTGAGGACAAATTGCACGAACAGAATTGGAATATTGATCCATTTCTCTGACATAATAAATACTTTGATATTTTACATAAATCACCAGATCGAGCACAATAAGAATGGAGATTCAACCCTAGACCTTCTAGCACTGGCATTCTGAACAGATCAGCACTGCAGACTCCTCAACCAGAACAAAGTGATAAGAGTCACCTAAGTAAGTGCCCAAATTCCTGGGTGAAAGTGAAAACAACCTCCTATAGAATCATAGAATAGCTAGGGTTGGCAAGAACCTTAATATCATCGAGTTCCAACTCATTAAGGAAAAAAGGCCAAAGATTCCTTATTTGTTACAATTTCAGCCTGAGTGACATAACAGTCACTTCTCCAGTTTGAGTCCACTTATTTTTCTTTAATTCAGTAGTTAAATCAAAAAAAAAAAAAAAAAAACCATTTTCTGAACTTCTTTATTTTCATCAAGCATTTTTTCTGTCTGGTCCGACCAAGATCAACAAGATGGGGATTACTACGCTGGTGCATGTAAATAATACAAGTAAATAATGGCCAAGAGAATTAAGTGCATCTTAAATGATTGTTTTAAAATAATTATCATGGAAAAGACAATTCCAGCATTCCCAAGCATTACACATGTTGGCATTTGATTTGTACTTTGTTTAGTAGCTTTGAATTACACCAAGAAGTTCACCAAGAATTACACCAAGAAGTTAAACTTTTACAGCTACAGAGTTGGTATGTCATTTTGATGTTATGTTAAATCAGATAAGACTACTGCTTAGAGGAAAAAACACAAAGACTACACTGAAATTTACTTCAAATTGTTTTGTTTCCTTTTTAGGATGAAGGCTTTATTTAGAGCCAATATAGTCCATTTATGGAAAAAAAAGTTTTATCTTTTTATAGGTTTAATGATTTTTCAGGGATCCATATGATGCAAGAAACTGTAAAGTTTGCTTTCTCCACACACTGGTGGCAAAGGCATTAAACACAGAGGGCTACACAAAGAAAAAAAATGCAAGAGTTAAAACACATGGTGTTTTAGCCGTGTGTTGTTAACCATGTTTTAACCATGTTTTCTTAAAACACATGGTGTTTTGATTTTCATTAGAAAAAAAGTATTGGGAGAAGTAAGAGATTATTAATGTCTAAATGCCACTGATTAATAAAAAAGTAAAATTAAAATATCAATGAACAATAAGAGTCCAAAAGCTTCCTTTGTCTTGGTTCAGACTTACATGCAGCTTCCCTTTGTTTTCTCTAATTGCATTGGCCTAGGCAAAGATAATATTTAGACTGAATACAAAGCCTCTGCCTGGACATATGTTACTAATCTGACATCTGCCAAATTTTAAGAAAGAATTCCAGTGTGGGTCAAAGACAAGACAGGACTGAACTGGAAGTAGAACATCATAATTCCATTACTATGGGATTTGAACATTCTGTCTGGGACTGAACTGGATGGATAGGACCATGTTGCTCAAACCACCATGTCATGTCCACACGGAATTTAACAGGAATTGTTTTGTACTATTGAAGTTGAATTTACAAATTTCCTATTGCATTACTCAGCTCAGGAAATGAAAAGTATCTCCAGACAGTACTATGCTGCGCTTTTGCCTCTAAATTTCCATGGTAATCACAAAGAGAAACATCTACATCTACAGTTTAGGCAGCCATATTCAGTACTGTACATAGGCCTTCTGAAAAAAATCAGTAACTTTTTAAAAATAATCTTGAATTTAATGAAATTATTTAATTGCATGTAGACATTTATATTTCTGTCATCAGAAATAAACTTATTTGTGAATAAAATGTAAATAACCTTGCCAGACAGGGGTTTATAAACCTTTAAATTGAACATTTATGCCATTGGTTGAATCTGTTCAGAATACTTTATCTTTCTGCAAAACACCCAGCCAACTAATACCCTGATACATGTGACAGAGGTTGAAGCTTGATTTATACAAGTTCAGTGTATGAAGCTGAGACATATTGAGTCATAAGTTCTGCTGCCTCAGCATCTAAATATGCTCACAGTAAAGACTTGCCAAAACTTAAAGAACGGCAGCTAAATGTTTAGGGAGGGGGTTGAATTGGATCAGAATTGCTGCTGCACCTTTTCATGTGAATTATGTTGCCTTGGCAGAAACAGACCCTATTAAGCAGATTCCTAAATTAGAAACCCTTAGTCAGCACTGAGTTAGTCCAAGGTGTAACCCACCAATTAGTAGCAGCAGAGGATCCCAGCACAGAGATCTCAGCACAGGTAGCACCCAAATAACAATCATGTGGTTCACATGATTCCTCTTCCTATCAGTATCCCTGCCTGTGGCAGGAGTTAGGAACTGGATGACCTTTAAGGTCCCTTCCAACCCAAGCCATTCTAGGATTCTATCCGATTCTATGATTCAAATGTATTTCAAGCAAAAGAACAGCTGACTGGTGGCAGTTGGAATGTTAAACGGATTTACACGAAAATGGCCATAAGCAGTTTATAGAAACCAGGTGGCATACAGGGAAAGGAAGATATGAAAAATGCTATCAGAGATTTTAGGGAGAAGCACACCAGCTATTTTAATCTTGTTGACAAAACTGCATTGAAAATCTTCTCCCAGAAAACTGATTTGCTGGTTCCCCCACCAGGTAGATACTCTGTACAATAAAATGCAGACAGTGAAAAAAAAAAAAAAAGATTTTACTCCACGAATAGCCTTAAAATAATCTGAGTTACTTTGCATCCATTAGAGGATGTGATTTTGTACAAAACTGTAGCTACATCAGAAACAGCAATTTCATAACATGCAATAGTACTTTGACAGAAAGTTTATTATTTGCCTCCTATCATATACATATTTGTCCAGAGCGTAATACAAACACAAAAAATCCTGATCATAGGCAACTATTGTTACCAATACCATCAACACCTCAAAAGAAAAAAGGAAGCTAAATCAATGATCTGTATATTGATTCCCTACATTTTCCAGTGTGTTACAGTCTAAGTTGCATATTTAAAAGTGTCGTGGTTTAGGCCTCTCCCTTCTCCTCTTGAGCATCTATGCAGGGTGTTCACTGGTGTTGGCAGGTTTCTGTTAATGTTTCTGATCTGTGAGCATCCGTCCTTTATTTAGCAGCAATGCCCACCAGTTACAAGCAGATTTAATGCACTGCCATTGTCTGGGGTCACCAGGCACAGCACAGCCTTTCAGAGCCAGCACTGCAAAAGGACTGGGAGGGTTCCAAGAGATCAGGACATTTTCAGCCTCTAGTAGTTAAAGATGCAGGCTAAAAACTGTGGCAAGTCTAGAAAATTCTGCCATTGATGTATTAGAAAAAGTCAGCAATTTTAATACAAACAACTTACCCTCAACTGAAACCTGTTTGTCAACAAGCAATTCCATCACATATTCAGTATGCAGAACCTGTAAGTCTAGTTTCTAGCGTACTTTGTAGGCAAGAGGCAGACAAGTAAAAGTGAGAGGGAAGGCAGTACAAAGTATTAGATTAATTTCTTATTTGGTCTGTTACAACAGTCTCTGGAGGTGTTATTTGTTGACACAACAGCTACTTAAAAGCTGCATTTGGATAAGCAACTGTTAAAACACAATTCCAAACCACTACTCAGAAACTAAGCATTGCTGGACAGAGATGGGCTTCTTGTTGGATTTATTGCTATTTCTTAAAGTATTCCAGAAGCAAAAGGGAAACTACCCCCAAGATTAGCTACATCTGATTTCAAAGTAATTTACACCGAGAAAATAATGTTTTCCTACTTTTTAGATGTCAGATCAATTAAAAATTCTCAGGCATGAATTAAAACTCATGAGCTGGAAACTGCATGGCACAGCTTACAATACAATAATATGACCTTAAATAAAATAAGCAAATGACTACAAATAACTTCACAATTGGAAGAAATGAAGTCACAGTTTTAGGTGAGTACACTTCTGAGCTCCACCCTCAGCTACAGAGGCTGGAAATTTCCACATTCATCTTATGCTAATACTGCACAGGATAAATGAATACAGCATGAAGCAGAAAGTGCATAGATACTACTGACTACATTATGCTATAGAAAGTAATTAAAAGACATTTGTATCAAAACTAGAAAAAACAGTAGAATAGGCAAGACTTTAAGCTTATTTGGTAACCAGAAGAACCATGCTAGCTATATACTCCACCTATATATAGCTCTACCACTGGTATTAAGGTTGCTGCATCAGCAAGCTGTGCATGCATGTATAGCCATACATAGAAGGAATGAGCACACACAATTCTCCACTTACAAGCTCTGAGCCTTCATTGCTGTAGGCAGTCTCTTGTAGTTTATAATCAAAATTCTTCATCATCTGGCAGTGCCAGACAAAAAACTCCTTACTATTTGTATGACTATGAATACCAGAATTTAAACTAAGGAACTTCTAGGTCTCTCAGCATAGGACAGCCATGAAACAATGCTCGACACCTGCTAGAAAATCCCATTCCCTTTCAGTAAAAACATAGTCTGGCATTTTGCCTTATGAGCTTCCATTGATGCTTTCTCTGAAGTTCTGACATGCACCATTCTCTACGCTTACAAAAGGACAATTAAACTGCACTTTATTTGTGTTTATCTCCCTGCACACTGCTAGAAGTTTAGGATTCTTTACAAGTCAAACACTCATGAATGCAGAGTTAGCACATAAGCTAAAACAAGCTTTTCTTTCAGTAGCGAGAAGCTCAGCAAGTGATCCATGAATGAGATAGGTACTGGTGACGTTTATGAAGGGTTTCCATTTGAATAAGACTGCAGAATAACTAAAGTCAGACAGTTCTCCAAACACCTGAAGTTACAGGAAATTACTTCCAGAAAGCTTCTCAAACATGTTTTAATCACAGAAACAGTTTCCTTGGTCAGTTCCTGGACCACTTTAGTTTCTTTTAAATTGAAATAATTTGGAACTAACTCCATCTCTCCTGACCTTTGACACCAGATACAGCTGTATTTCAGCTCTGGCCAGGTTTTCTTATGCCCACTATTAAGCTCAGTAGAAACATCATATATCCTTCTGTAAAGCTTCTTCCACCATACATTATTAGGACAACAGGTAGCCATCAGCTTTTGAGTCCACAATTCAGACTAAAGAATGAAAAGGCTCAAGCATGTTATATTAGCACCTGGTTTACCTGAAAGGAAAAGCTCCACTGGCAAATTAACCTTTGGGGTTTGTTTCCCAAATGCCAAAGAACACTGAAGGATTTCTTGTGTTGTTCCTTGATAAAATTAATGGCAACTCAGGTAATTTACACACGGTTTATAACTTGTCCAGAATTACATACACACCGACATAAGTACCTCATGGTGTGTGATTGAGAGCTCTCCAGTAACCTTACCATCTTTCATGATGAAATAAAATTTGATTCTGATTCTCTAGGTCTTTGAGGTTTAGATCAGAAGTTTGCTTCCTGTTTAACTGCATGCCTCAGGCTCATCTAAATTAATTTTTTGTTTTAAAAGACTCTGGATGTTTCAAAAAAGAAAAAAAATCAGTTTAGGAATCAGATGAGGGGTGAGCAGGAAGATATCAGGCTATATATACCTCTTGGACTGAAAATAAAACAAATTCTTAAAAATATACAAATGAGTGAAATAAACTGCCCAACAGAGATCAAGTAGATAAAATAATTTCTAAAAATACTAGAAAACAAGAAGAGACGAGAAAAAAAAAAACCCTGCAAAATAATAGACTGAATGTATCAAGTTGTCAGAAACAAGTTAAGTGCTTATGCTTTAAAAAATACCTCAATCAGAAATTCACTGGCAACTAAACTCCACTGATTTGAGCCAGGATCATCAGCATTTAAATAGAAAGTATCAAGAATCCAGAATCCTTCAGAATGGGTCCTTACAGCACTGTAACTTTAAGCTTAATTTGCTTTAATTCTTGATATCAAAATATCAAACCATTTATTCCTTGGGAAAAGAGGAAAAAAAATAATTCATAAATTCAGTTTGCTATTAGGTTTATGTGAACATCAACAAAGGTCAACATGAGATCATTAAAATCAATGAGGACAACTCTGAACACCGATTTCAGGGAGGGTGCCCCCTATACTTTTATTAGAAGAATTTACCTACAAATCCACAGTGGAAATAGTCTTACAAATTACACCTGTTTGCACTGTATGCAACCAGATTATCAGATTCATATGTACGACTCCAAGGCAGTGTGCCTGCTGCTTTTATGAGAAAGAAAAGATATTGCACTTTGATGTATTGCAGGGCATCTGTAAAGTAAAAAGTCAGTGAGCCCATTTCTATAGTCATTCTCTCATGCTGACAGGATTGACAGTGACAGAGCTGAAACTTTTGGATAAGCAGCAATGCTTTATTTAAAAGGATTAAAAACTTTCACAAAATCCACATTAAGAAAAAAATTAGTATTATCAGCGGACCAGGCAAGAAGGGAAGTGTGTTCACACATTAGGCATTTGCACTGCTCTATCTTAAGGGCTGAACCAGATGATTTGGCACTTTCACATGTGCAACAATATGACTTTTTACTTTATTTCTACCGCTTTTGCTTCTCTGAATCTTCTTTTCATATAAGAAGCTTAAAGGCTTTGGACTTTGGCTTCTTCTGACCCAAATATATGAAGCTTCAAAGAATATTTCATTGAGAGACCCTAAAGAAAAGATAACTCTTTAAAGCATCAGAGATTCAGGTGAAGATTTAAGATCTAATTCTTCTAGTGACATGGGGAAACAGCATAGTTGGAAATATACTAAAGTACAGTATATTGCTCTTTGTCATGTATGTTGGAGTCATGCCTTGAAGATTCAGAAAACTCTAGCAAAGGTAAAAAGAATCTTTAATTCAGAGATTGAACTCTGAAAAGAGTTGAGAAGTAGCAGTATGTGATGGTGCTAAAGATACTTGCCTACAGGAGTGGCTAAGATGACCTCCTGTCATCTCTTCTATCTCCATTTCTGCTATGAACTCACAATGCTAAGCTAATGTCTTTGTACACACAGCAATAGGAACTGAACCACATGATACAGCAAAGTATGGTTTCCCTCCCTCTCTTGAACCAAACACAGTTCAAGAACATGTCTTTTGGTAGCCAATATTACCTACAGGCTATCCCAACCATATGGACAAAACTGTACCTTGCATACCTTGATTTGGGGTCCAACAAACTTCCCAATCAATCACAGATCCAATCTTTCACAAAGGAGAAAATTCCACATGGGAAAAAACAGAATTAGATGCAACACATTGAAGCTTCAGCAATTCGCAGCTACTGCAGTAACTAGACCCACTATGAAAAGCTGGCACAAAATAGCATAGCACAGGACTTGCACCCTGCTTGCACTTAGGCTTTGACTTGCGTTTGTATCTAAACAATGTTCTGTGAACACACAAAACCCATTTCATTTAGAATCTACCCCCTAGGAAATGAAAACTTGATTGCTTTGCTGCTGCTGCATCAGCACAGCATTTCTTCATGAAGTTTCACTTCTAGAATGAAATATTAGGTCAAGTTCAGGGGATTAAGCTGATTTCCTTTCCTTAGAAGGAAAATACAACAGTAATGACATGACAGTCACACTGCTCAGGATATCACGTCTATAGTGTGAAGCCATACTAAGCATAAAGACTGTAAAATGGGGGAGATCCTGCCCAATCCTGAGCACTGAAGTCTGTATCAAACACAATCTTTCGTCTAGCCTTGTAATATTAGGAAGAAGCATTTGATAGAAAGTCTACCCTCCCTTTACCCAGCTGCATGGAGTGCGTTTTAAAACAGCATTCTTTAGAAATGTGCAAGTTTAACATTTCCCTGTGCTCTGATAGTACTGACTTACCATTTCTGTAATGCCAGACCTACTCATTCACTTTCCCAGTCATCGCTACCAAGACCTTGATTTTTTGCATATAGAGATGTAGCTTCTGCTGTAAAAAGCTATCTTCCCTTATCAGTAATCAGAGCTGCTTTAAATTCCCAACTTGCTTATTCTTTTTGTTTCTATTCAAAATTAATTGAAAGTTACTAATAGAAGCACCTACATGCCCTTCTGCCCATTGTCTTGATAAATAGTTATGTTAACATGAAAAAGACAGGCAGTCTGTGAATCATAGCAAAAAGTGAAGAGTAAGGAAACTTTGCATGAACCTAAATATCTCCTGTAAAAAATAATTTAATTGATGTCCAGGGTAATTTGTAAAACTGGTGAAAAGCAAAGGTTGAGAAAGACAATGATTGACAGCATTTTTCTGACATTTTACATACGTCTCAGATGATTTTGTTGATAATATTCAACCGTATGCTAGAAACTAAGAAAAACAGAAATGAAACAGAAGCACATCAGAAGTAGAACAGACATTGCCTAAACAATTTTGAGCACAGGCATGCAGTCATAAGGGAGACTATTAGAGACATCTTCAATGCTAAAGAATGGACTGTCTCAACACTGAATGCGGTAAGGTTTTTTCCATCTTTAACAAACCCTCCAAAAAGGCAGAAAGTAAAGCAAGTGCTGAAATCATTAAGTTAATATGAAACTACATTAAAGACAGATCACAAGCTCCCTGGCTGTATACACCACTGGGGAAGGAAATCTGAGGGAGAAAACATGGTAAAATAACAGAAAGTAATATAACAGCTATATCCAGAATATTTTTGAAGGCAATACATTTTATTAGTAGGTCAAAAACCCAGCACAGGTGGTTATGGGATAACTACAGTTATTTTTCTGTCCAGGGTGACAAGGAAACAGTAACTGATGACAAGCATGGCATCTGGCAGAAAAGTTTTATAGGCAGCCGCTCAAGCACACGTTTCCCCAAACATGAAAAATGTCAATATGCAGCTAAAAATAATGAGTTTCACAGTTAAAGTAAACAATGTTTAAGTAGTCTTAAAATGGTGTCAAATCAAAAAGAATAAAGAATTCGAAGTTGCTACTAAAAATATCAATAAAGTGGGAATAAGAAAGAACTATAAGTTTTATGGCTGATTTTCATACATGCTCCACACTAACTCCATAAAAGGGAGTCCAACAATCCATTTTCTTTTATATATTTCATCCATAATCTCAAGTCTGGACATAAAAGCAACACAGGTCCTGATTTCTCTGTGCAAGTAACATGCAGAAATTAATCGTGAAGTTCATAAATCAACCTACAGTTTAGGTTATATTTCCTTGTTCTGAAGGATGTGTGGCAAACATGCATATTCCATTAAAAACAGAAAAAGAAACCTCCTTATGTCCCTTTAGAGCAACAGTAAGGAGATTAGAAATAAACACCACCGAAAAATACTTCGTAAGAAAGTTCTTAAGCAGAAAGTAAAATCATAAATTATTCCACTTTAGATGACCAACTTTTTACCATATTCCATTTTTACTTCATTTTTGTACAAAGTATCCTTGAACACATACATAACAACTAAAACTCAAAACCAGCTCTACTGACTGCACCTTCAGTTTTGTTTCAAGGAGAAAGGATAAAAATTTAAAGTAAATCACATAAGCTTCCTTTCCTGGCTCTTAGACAATTAATCTTTCTTAAATCCATTTTTTTTATAAGCCCAGCTCATTATATTGTGAAATCAGAGGTTTCAGCATTACAGACTGACAGTGTTATGTGCTGTTTCCTGAAGAGGCATCATACAAATTAATATGAAGCTTAAAAAACCATCATATTGCATTTAACGTGAAGAAAATCACAGGGAACTACAGACCAGTCAGTCTCACCTCTGTGCCTGGCAAAATCTTGGAGCAGATTCTCCTGGAAAACATGCTAAGGCACATGAAAAAAAAGGTGCTTGGTGACAGCCAGCATGGCTTAATTAAGGGGAAATCCTGCCTGATCAATCTGGTGGCCTTCTATGATGGGGCTACAAAATTCATGGACAGAGTCAGAGCAGCTGACATCATCTACCTGGACTTGTGCAAAGCTTTCGACACTGTCCCACACAACATCCTTGTCTCTAAGTTGGAGAGACATCAATTTGATTGGTGGATCACTCAGTAGATATAGAACTGGCTGGATGGCCACATGCAAAGAGTTGTGCTCAATGGCTCAATGTCCAGCTGGAGGCCAGGAACAACTGGTGTCCCTTAGGGATTGGTGTTGGGACGGATCGGTCTTGTTCAACATCCTTGTTGGTGACATGGACAGTGGGATTGAGTGCACCCTCAGCAAGTTTGCCGATGACACCAAGATGGGTGGCTCAGTCAATACGCTGGAGGGAAGAAATGCCATCCAGAGGGACCTTGACACACTTGTGAGTTGGGCTGATGCCAACCTGATGAAGTTTAACCATGCCAAGTGCAAGGTCTTACACCTGGGTTGAAGCAATCCCAGGCACAGCTACAGGTTGGGCAGAGAAGAGATTGAGAGCAGCCCTGCGGAGAAGGACTTGGGGGTGGTGGTTGATAAGAAACTGAACATGAGCTGGCTTCAGTGTGTGCTTGCAGCCCAGAAAGCCAACCACATCCTGGGCTGCATCAAAAGGAGTGTGACCAGCAGGTTGAGTGAGGTGATCCTGTCCCTCTACTCTGCTCTCATGAGACCTCACTTGGAGTATTGTGTGCAGTTCTGGTGTCCTCAACATAAAAAGGACATGGAAATGTTGGAACAAGTCCAGAGGAGGGCCACAAGTATGATCAGGGGCCTGGAGCAGGTCCTGTGTGAAGACAGGCTGAGAAAGCTGGGGCTGTTTAGCCTGGAGTAAAGAAGGCTGCATGGAGACCTTCCGGTTCCTGAAGGAGGCTTATAGGATGCTGGGGAGAGACTCTTCATTAGGGACTGTAGTGGTAGGACAAGGGGTAACGGATTCAAACTTAAACAGGAGTTTAGATTAGACATAAGGAAGAAGTTCTTTACTGTAAGTGTGGCGAGGCACTGGAATGGGTTGCCAGGGAAGTTCTGAATGCTCCATCCCTGGAGGAGTTCAAGGCCAAGTTGGACAGAGCCTTGTGTGACATGGTTCAGTGGGAGGTGTTCCTCTGTTGGAACATATTTTGGACAGCTTCTCATTATTCAGAGGCTGAGTTGAAGGAATTACAAAAGAATGGATGGTAACTCATGCAGTGAGATGAAAGGCACAAAGGCACTGCTGCTAGCAGGAAAAACTACCTTTGAGAAATTAATTATCACTACTGAGCCACAGTAGGACTATCACCTGGCTCAGAGACGATGTTCCATGTTTGTCAAAAGAAGCAGGGAGAGGGTGACAGCAGATTATAAAAAATAAAATCAGAAACTGCACTGAAGTTACCTCATGGAAGTCAAATGTTAAAATATTTTGGGGAAAGATAAAAGGAAAAAAAAATTTAAAAGGCAAATTAGAAAGAACATATGATATCAATCACTGCCTGAGAATGATAAAGGATGTTTGGTGAAAAAAATGAAGTATTATGTTTGAGGTGTAGTAGAGGCATGCACTGGAATAAATGACATTCATTTTGGTCAGTTTACTGAGAAAGCAATAGGCGATAATAATATATTTCCAGTAACTGATTGTCACACAACAAGCTGGAACCGGTAAAGTCAGAGCATCAGTGTCATTGGGAACCCTGGGGTGTACCCTGGCAGTGCTACAACAAGCAGAGACTTTCTGTTGTGAATATTACACATTAGGGAAGACAGAGACCAAAACGGCTGAGCTGGTGGCATTACCAGAAATGCTGAGTTCTCCAAAATTTGGCTTCATGCAACAACTGTTTGTAGATGGAAATAATGAAATCCATCTCTGCTCATGTATAAAAGTTTCACTTTCACTGAAGAATCAAAAAGCAATTTCATTGCTAATGTTAAAAGATACTCTTAATTAAATCCATCTCCATTACTTGGAAAAGATTGATAAACTTCATTTCCCAGTGGGAAAATATGTAAATTGAAAGAGTGAATTCTGTTAGCTCCAAAATGGCACTTTATATCTCCATATTAAATAAATTAAAATACTTTAAACCCCTGACATTAAAATTCAAAATAAACAACAGCCATTGCAAAGTGAAATAAGCACAATCACCATTAACATACACATGCTCTTCATAATGTTTGTCATAAGCATCTAATTTTATGAAGAAATAGATTTTAATATATGAAAGAACTGAATAAGAAAAAAGTTTTCTCATATTTCTTGTGCTTAAGAATGACATCTACAACAATAATGAAATGTAATTATTGAAAGAACAGGTATGAAACAGAGCCTAAATCTACTAATTATTAACTGGCATTTCAGTAGTTTACAATGAAATATGAATTCTCCTGAAATGCTTTCCCCTTGCTTGGCAGCCCTTGATAGAACAATACTATTCCCTGGATACAGTTTGATGATGTTTTTGGCATCCCAACAAAGAGGAAATCGGACAAGAATGCCAGGAGGCCTGCATGAATTAATAAGGAGCTCATGAACATACTCAGACACAAAAAGGAAACCCACAGAGGGTGAAAGCAAGAACAGGTGGCCTGGGAGGAGTACAGAGAAACAATCTGAACAGCCAGGGATAAAGCTAAAGCCCTGATGGAATTAAATCTGTCCAGAGAAATCTAGGGCAACAAGAAAAGCTTCTAGAAGTACATCAGTGATAAAAGAAAGACAAAGGAAAATTTGAACTTTCTCCGGAAGAAAATGAGAGACCTCGTCACCCAGGGCATGGAGAAGGCTGCTCAATGACTGGAAAAGCACAAACAGAGCGCCTATTTTTCAAAAGGGAAAAAAGGGAACTACAGGCCAGTCAATCTGTAGTTACACCAAGCACTCATGGAGCAGATCCTCCTAGAAACCATGCTAAGTCACATGGAAAATAAGTAGGTGAATGGTGAGAGCCAACACGGCTTTACAAAGGACAAATTCTGCCTGACAAATTTGGTGGCCTTCCACGATGGGGCTACAGTGCTCATGGATAAGGAGGTAGCTATTGATGTCAATCTACCTGGTCTTGTGCAAGGCATTAGACACTGTCCTGCATAATATCCAACAAAGTTGTATTCTAATTATTAATTAGGATATAAATGGCAAAGAACATGAGCCTCTCTGCATTCACTACTCTATAAAGTATCAGAAAACTCCCAAAATACACGGCATTTGCAGTGAAAGCTCTTCTCAACTGGAGATTTTTTTAGTAGAAACTGTTGTCTGACACAATTAAAGAAACTGCCTGTCAATTAGAGATATTTCTAAGACAAGCAACCATCAAATGGTCACAACTAACTAAAAGCAACAAAAGAGATATATAGCTCTGAATATCTGGATCAGCCTTTCTGTCCTAGCTTATTTCTGAATAGTATGAAAACCTAGTTTTAGCATAAACTTTATGAAGGATTAAAGATATGCAGACCAAAGTAAAAAAAAGAAATACTTAGCCATTACCCTGAGCACTTTAGGAAAATTAGTTTTCTATCGAAAATTCTTTAAAAGTAGTCTTCAGAACTAGACTTAAGCAAGTTATTTGCAGGAAACAATTTATTCATCACATTTAGCCTGGATTTGCCCCTAAATAAAAATGAGGTAAAAGGATTACATTACACAGAAATGGCTTTAGCTAATCTTTTATAATGCACCAGGGATGTATGCAAATTAATTTGCTTTTCAAAGTTTAAAACATTGCATAGTGTAGAATCATTTTATGATTGTCTGGCAAATTGTTGCAATGTTTGCTTATGCCTAATAATGCATACTACAAAAAAAAAAAAAAAAAAAGGCAATAATTTAACAACAGTGTGCCAAGGGGACTTATAAAAACATTAACTTGTTCAGCGTAAAAAAAGAGAATCAAGTAATCTAAGGAGGGATTATTATAAGATATCAGGAATACCTGCAGCAACTCTGTGGAAAAGCCTCTACAGGGAAATCCCTTAAGTTGCCTGAAGATTTTATTAATCATTTTAAATAGTACATCAGTGGTTCATACAGAAGATTACCTCAGAAGAGCTGGAATATTTTCCTTTGGGATCCATCTAGAGTTAAGTACTCCTGATGGGAACCCAGTTTACACAACAAGGATGATTTGTTTCATCTAGAAAACTCTAGACTGTCTCTATTTGACCATGAAAGGAGGAAGGGAAGAAAACAAAAGCATCTTCTTCCCTGAAGTATTTGTACAACAGCTAAGCACCACCATATACCCTGCTCCAAACAATTCCCTAGTACATAACATACATTAGAGTTAATGCTTAATAGAGATGACAACTTTAAACAGGTGATTACGAACATAAATAGTGTCTTCTTTAGAATCCTGCAAATGTCTGCCACCAACTCCAGTCATCTATCAGCCTAGATGACTTTGTATCAGACGGTATTAATTTAAAGAATAAATATTTGAAGTTACACTGAATTAAGACCTCGAATCTGTTTCTGCTCATCTTTGCACCTGTACAGCATTCTGACACCTGAACTACACTTTGCACTAGCAATGTTTTTACTGTGGTGTATCTATGACACACATCAAGAAAAAGCTCACAGAACAATACATGGCCAGAAAAATATCTACACTTCCATGCAAATGCATCAGAAATTAACTTCTACATGCTTCCAAAGCATACATTAGAGTATAGACACTACTCAAAACAAATGCAGTAGTGTTAATATCATAATTCAAAGCCAGAGCAACTCCGTTTATTACTACATTATGAGCTCTTTCACATGTGCCCTTCTCAGGTCTCATAGTGAGCCCTAGAAACATAAAATGATTTTCGAAGAAAGGAGCAACTCTTCTTCCATTCATCTCCCTCCTCCTCTCCCTCACCCATTGTAGCTGGATGGCTAAGAAAAGCTAAATATGCCCTAAGTATAAAACTGTACATAAACCAGGAAATGAGGACAACTACCTTGATACTAAGTCTAGAATTCACCAGTGACCTTGTGGTTTTGCATTTGTGTCATCATCTGCTCAAGCATCTCCTAGTCCTGAGCCACTTCTACTGCAAGAAATACAATTCATTCCACATGGTATTTTCTTCTGTGCCAAGTGTCACACAATGATTAGGAAGAAAGCAAAGACTGCATACAAACTTCTTTTAATTAGCAATTATTAAGAGACAGGTCCCCATGATTATTTCTTCACAGACATGAAAATGAATTCATTACTAAGAGACCACTGCCACCAAGTGATTATCTGATCAGCTTCGTCAGGTCAATTAAATGAGTACTCAAATGATAAAGTGTCATGGTAACATTTGTATGAATTACTAAAAGACAACCTTCCCTTCTGATTAAGACACACTCAGCTTTACAGAGGTTATTTTCATGGTTCAACTCAGCAGGCACATCTTTGTTACTGCAAGCCACGCTTGCAGAGGGAACGTTATGAGAGACATTGGAAAAGATCTTGACTCGAATGTAAGCTTTCTGTGTTCTGCCTTATGATTCCATAGCACACAAATGTGATCACAGGTTTAGATTTTAACTGAATAATCTTGCATCATTATTAGTTTTAGAAATATTCAAGACATCAGTAGTGAAGTAGCCCTATATAACCTAAAAAAAAAAGAAATATTTTTCAGGCCCCAAACTGTAGCGTTTTACATTTAGATACTTCACAAAAATAGGTGGCATTTTTCATAATTGAAGTTATTATGAAAACCAATAAGTCACTATAGTATTTTATAAATAGTCATCCTAAAACCAAACGAGTCCATTTTCAAAGAACTACAGGTTAATCGGAGGCAGTAGGCACAACTTTTATCAGGCTACAGAAAAGAAGTAGGAAGTTATTGCGCAGATATTTGATTCTTATAAATTAGAACATATGTGTAAGAAAAAAAACCAAAATCATATCCGTTTCCTAAAAACTGATTTAAAATAGCTGTTGCATATGCTCCAGATTTCCTCTCAGCATGTTGTCCTTGTATCAGAATAGTGACCAGCAAGTTGTCTTCAGAAGGACTGGTATTTCAAACTAGTCTAAATTTAGAAGTTGTTCACTTCCTGATTCAGTTATATTTTCAAGATATTTTTATTATTGGGCATGTCTTTTGCAGATAAGGCTTCTCTCCAATGAATACACTCAGCAGAAAACTATAATTCAGTCTGATGATTAGGAAGTTAAATAGTATATTTCATTTTTCAGTGAGGCAAATAAATTCAGCCAGTTTCTGTGAAACTTTTCAAGTGAATCAGAAAATTCTTTAAGATCTGAGGTTAAAATTCCAGCATTCTGGTTGCTGGTCTTTAATCCAGTTATACATCCATTTACTAATTAAAGTTCTTGAAGTCCCACACATCCAATAAAATGCTACACTCTCCCAGAAGCATGTCCTCACACAATCGCATTCCTATACCAAAGCAACACTATGTGGATAGATTTTTAGTAGAAATCCAAAAATTGTATTATATCAACTTCAAGTGCTTCAAATTAAGAAAGCTTTTCTGCTCCTCCTTAATATCTTTATTTGTATACTTTACTGGGTACTTTGCTTTGGATGTTTTGCTTATCAGTATATAACTCTGAGACCGAATTAACCATTACTATTTTATTCTGAGCATAAGTGGACAAAGAGATTTACCTTGACTTCTACTTCAGTTAAAATGCAATCAGGATATAAATATGTGTTCACATGAAACTGACAGTTGTGAATATCTTCAAATATTAAAATTTAAAGATATACATGGCAAACGTAAACTTCCAATGAACAAAAGGTATTTATTTAAATAAATTTGAAGTTACAAAAACAAGTATGCATAAAGAATGATAAAAGTTAAACAATTACAAGAAGTAATTTATAGTGTTTTATGGACATAATGAGACTAGTTTCCGGCTTCTCTACAAATCCAACAAGGAACTGGGCTGATGCAATTGGTATAGTTCAAGTGCTCAATTGCCATTTCGAATTAGTTAAAAAGTTTTATTACTGAGTAGCATTCAATTATGCTGTTTTCAAAATCATTGCACCTAGTTATCTACAATAGGGAACCTTAGAGAACTCAAAATGATTAGTATCAAACTAGCATCTTCCTCCCCACCCTCCAATGCCCAGGGCAATCTGGAAGGGTAGTCACTACCTTGCTGACTTCTTATGCTCTATACCAGACCAGTAGCTGGCACATATAGCAAAATGCAAATGCAAAGCAAGGATAACAGAAAAAGGCATAAATGATTGCAAAGGCGTGGTTAAGCCAGCATTCTACCACATACATAGCAATTGTAGTTTGGCAGCTTCTTGAATTTTGGACTATCTATAGATTGGTCTTTAAAGAGAGGAAGCATGTGTAGGGAGAGGCCTTAAGCTACGTCCCGTCTCTCAATCGCGGCAAGCATGTATAATCAACCAATATTAATACTGGTGCTTCAGTATAACAAAGTTCCCCCAGAAATGCACACTTGGAGTGGCACAGCTGCTTCTGGATGTGACAGTCAAGTACAACTATTTATCTAATATTTTCAGAAAGGCATAGTTCAGGAAGTACAAGATACCACACACATTTCTTTCTTTGCCCACAGTTAACAATTACATTTGCAAATTTATACATGATTCATCTCTGCACACACACATCGTGGTTTAAGCTGTAAATCAGCCACGCAGTTTGTTCACTCACTTCCCCTCCTAAAAGAACTGTTGCGGTTTTAAGCCGTAAAACAAGCAGCTTTGTTCACTCACTTCCCCGCCTTCTGCCCCCCCCCCCCCACTCCAAAAAAGGGAGGGGGGAGGGGGGAATGGGGAGAAGAATCAAAAGAATGTAACTCCCATGGGTGGAGATAAGAACAGTCCAATAACTAAGGTGTAACACAAATCACTATTGCTACCACCAATAACAATAATGACCAGGGAA
>JANRGW010008127.1:0-85852 GCA_024733675.1 Psilopsiagon aymara
CATCACCACCCTTACAGGAAAGAATTTCTTCCTCATATCCAATCTAAACTTCCCCTGTTTAAGTTTGAACCCATTACTCTTTATCCTACCACTACAGTCCCTAATGAAGGGTCCCTCCCCAGCATCCATCCCTATAGGCACCCTTCAGATACTGGAAGGCTGCTATGAGGTCTCCACGCAGCCTTCTCTTTTCCAGGCTGAACAGCCCCAACTTCTTCATCCTATCTTCATACAGGAGGTGCTCCAGTCCCCTGCTCATCCCCGTGGCCCTCCTCTGGACTTGTTCCAACAGTTTCATGTCCTTTTTATGTTGAGGACACCAGAACTGCATGGTATTATGTAACTGCTTATAGGCGTATTTAAATTTTTTGTGGAAAGACTTGCATTATTCTCAAACCTACTGTTTTACAGAAGACTCATATACACCGCTATCTCCAGCTACAGACTCATCAGACACGGCAGCAGATACACAAGCTGTTTTCTCCTCAAGTAGGTTGCTAGCTGTTCTTGGTAAGTCAACACCTGCAGAAAGAAAGAAGAATGAAAACTAGTCCAAGGGATTAACAGTCAGAGTGAAGTGCATTGTTTAGAAAGTTGTGAAGTTGAAAGCAGTGACCCTTAACTGAGTATCACAGAGTAGTTTTGTTCCACATCATTAAACAATCCGAGGCTGTAGTGCTCTGACCAGATATTCCTGCTAGGGATATAACCAAACTGATGAACTCGAAAATGTACAGCTATTATTCTTTCCCAGAGATACAGGCTCCTATCATCACCCATATCTGTTCAGCTAGTTATTAGCCTTCATTATCTTCATTGTTAACCCTCATTATCTTGATTTTCAAACCTGCATTTGCTGTGTTCACAATCTGCACTGTAGTAACACTTTCGCTACAGGCAAAGTGCTTGCCTATGGTTTATTAAAGATTTAGAAGTCAGAGAGACACCCTCTCCCCAGTGATACAACTGCTAGAAATGAAAAATCCCCTCTGGTTTACTATCATCAAAAACTTTCCATGCTACAGTCTCTTTACTATCAACTACTACTTAGCTTTAATCTTCAACTTGCATTCATATGCTGGTGTCATGCAGTGAAGCAGCCACATTCACAGAAAGCCAGGTTCCGCAGCACATTGAACTGAAGGCCTATGCAGTACTTTCATCTGCCAAGGGGTGAGGATATTGGTATGCATTATCATCCGCACCTGAATCATGACTTTACATCTTGTTAAGATGTTTAAAATTTAAGGCTTCAGATTAGATGATTGATTGCTGCATTTGTGCTTTTACTTATGGCAGTGAGAATGCTTTTTCCTTGATGATGAAGTGCTCTTTCTCTTTCCCCCCACCATGTGAGGGGTGAAGGTGATGACATGATTTATTGATTACCCTTAGGAATTACCACAGAAGCCTGAATTGACTTTGACAATGACAGAGACTGACTGTGGAAGAACTACATGATATTCCAACTTGGTTTCTGACAGCAGGGGCATGTGGAAAGGAGTGAACATCTGTATCATTCACCTGTGCAGAAAATTCAGAGACAGAGAAGCAGGTGAGCACTGCACCTGAAGAACCTATGCAGATTACTACATGAAAATACTAACTATACTGCCTTCAGGTGTGCCTGTCTACCTTCAAGGGTAAGGTTCAGCAGTATTCAGATTTGTAGTCTTGTAAAACTTAAGGGTGTGGGCTGAAATTTTCCATGCAGGTTTTATGCCTCTGGCTGAGTTTGTTGAACACCTTCCCATTTGGCATCACAGCAGTTTCAAGAATGAAACTGGAGTAGAAACACTGAAGCAACCCCCAGTCTATGTCTAAGGTACTGAAGCCTCACCATGAGGCCCATTTTACTGTGAAAACTAGAGCTATTGAAGCATAATTAGTTAATATCTGGCTTTTCAAAATGTAAGTGCTTGTTTTGGCAGCCTTAATACAGATTTAAAGATAATTTGTGTCATATATATAACCCCATATGAGGAAATATCAGTATGATGAATCACACTATGAATTTGTATTTTGAAAGCATAACTACTTATAGACTTAAAAGACACACTCATGCTATCCATAATGATAGGCCTTCAAAAAAGCTCAAAAGCGTTAGACATACACATGATGCCTTTGAAACACTGATTTAAAGAAATACATTTAAAAGAAATAATTCTGATTCTTCATAGCCTTATGTGCTCCCAAATTCCCAGCCACCTTAAATGTAGTTTTTAAACTAGCTGAATTGCAGCTGATTGCAAAGACAAACAGACCAGAATTTGTTGTTCATTTGGAAAGGATATGCTGCTGAAATACAAGCAGGAGAAATTGCTTTTTCCCCCCCAGCTTTCATAATATAGCTCTAAAGCAAAGTCACTACTGTGTCTTTTTTCAGTCTATACTGAAAAGACAAAGGACAAAATTGCCCCTACCCCTTCCATGTTTTTGCACTTTGCATTTCCCAGGTTCAGACCATTGGGACATCAGTCAGTTTCTTTCTTCCCTTTCTGCACAGCTGAGCTCAGGTTGAGACAACAGGAGACACCCAGCTTGTACTATGCATACTGTTATATTTCTCTGGTAGTCCCACATTGCTGTGGTCCATACTGAAATTACTACAGTAATGCAGTAAGCTAACCTAATTAACCAACAGATGTTACACAATTCCATGTTAGGGATATATATATATAAAAACCATAAATATTTCTTATGAAAATACATGTCTGTATCAGTATGTTCAGATATTTTTACTAAAAGCTGGCACAAGGGTTCAAGCTTGGCAACAAATCTGGACAATGCACTCCCTAGAGCTCGGCTGTATTTATTCCAAGAAATCCAAACTCCTTAGCCGCTTCACTGTCAACTTGGGCCCAGAAACATAGAGCTGAGAACACTGAGTGCCTATCAGGTTTCAAACAGGGCTGACAGTGCTTAGCACTAGTGGAAATCTGTCTTTCTCAGTTCTTCCTTGGGAAAACAGAGCCACTTCATAACATAAACACAGGAATGGTTTGCAACGTACTTAAAGACAATGACATGATAAATGTGCAGAGAAAGCACCACATGCTCTCAACCCTAACAGAAGGCAGCAAAGACTGAGGACAAGCTATCAGTTCTTAACAATTGGGATTTTTGAAGTTCTAACTCTGCCAAAGGCTTTGAAAATATAGATGATTAAATATGTTGCATGGCTTGTATTGCAGACTGGAAGCAAGATTCATTACAGCCATCTCGAAATTAACTACTTACTAAGGATACCTCGGTAACTCACAGGGTCATTCATCCCATCTTGGTTAAAGGGAAGTATGTTTTAGGACGAGATGACATCCCTTTGGAAGTTACCCACAGACTGCAGGGGGAAGCCTACACTAGCCTAGGAGCTCTGCTTGAACTCACATGGATAAAAAGCTAAAAGCTATGAAAGCCATGTTAAAAACGAGAAGAGTCTCACCATACAGGGCACGTGGTCACTTGTTTTTCCTCAGCTCACAACTCATAGAAACAATGACCTGCAGATCTTTCAGTGACAGCAGGTTCACATAATTAGACACATGCACATAAAAATTCCAACTCTTAGGTCCAGAAATCTTTTTCACAGAGGATGTCAGTTTGTAACTTCTTCACTGAGAAAGAAAGCCTCTGATTTCACATTACCGAAACCCAGCAGAGGGTATTTTTGCCCTACCCCCATTCATCCTGACAATACCCAGGAACACCATGCATCCTCTGTGTCTACAAGATCCAGCTTTAGGGGTTTCTGCTATTTTTTCATGACAGAGTCTGCAATACATGAACTTTCCTTCTGAGACAGCTACTGAAAAAATGCAGAGGAATCACACTGACTGTAGCAATCTGCACCCAAAGCTAGACATTATGAAGGTCCCTTAGAACTACTGACTGCCCACCATGGCAAATGTGTGTTAACAAGATACTCTTCAGTGACATGAGGTACCTCCCCATTCAAGGGCCAGCTGCTGTTTCAAAATTTTCATGTTACATATACATTTGGCATTAGGCTTTTTTAGTACCTGAACTTCCCTCATGTGGAGAAGGCAGAGGCTGCCTAATATCTTCATTAAGGTCTTTATCATCTGTAGGAATCTGAGATCCCAATCTGGCTTCAGAGTCCAGTAATATTTGGTTCTCACAGAGATTAATGCCTGCAAAATCACCCGAAAGGTCACAGTCTTCAAAGTCCGCAGTGAGGTGATGCAGAGGGGAATTCTGAGCTGACACAGAAAACGCAGCTTCTAAAACCAATGGGGAGCCTGGAGGGGACAAGGAGGACAGTGAGGATCTGGAAGACAGCGAGGTCACAGATTTGGGAGGTTCAGTCAATCTGGGATGGTCTGCAGCAGAAGGAGAGTCACTGTAACCCAGTCTTCCATGGGAACTGACCACTTCATTTTCATGAATAGTAGTGATAGGCCCCAAAGGAATGTAACCACTTTTTTCTTGCAATATGAAGTCAAGTTTATACTGATAGTCCAAATCTGTTATTTGATCCCCTTGGGTATAGTAGAGATCTGTGGAGCTGAGCGAGTTTAGCGACCCTCTGCTTGACGTGTTCAGAGATCCCCGGCTGGATGCCAGAGATCCCAAACTGCTCCCTGAAGACACAGACAACGTACTAGCTGAGAGGCTGTGAAGAAAGCACACACATGGACACTGATGTTACTAAAGTCAACCAGCACAAAATGGAACAAGGAGAGGTAACAATGACTGGAGCTGCTGTATAATTCTTACAATTGGATGCTGCTCAGGGCATTATGTTTTTTAAGCAGCCACACTTGGCTTAGATCAGTGTGCCCAACCTGCACACTATCAGGGCAATTTGTCCAGCTTACAGCAAGCTGCCAAAGCCCCTTTTTCTCTACAGAAGGCTGCAGATTTGACAAACTGGTCCAGCAGTAACTGCAGCCTTCTCAGCTGTTATATTCCCTCAAAGACCTGCTCCACTCTGGTGCTCATGGGGTCAATATGGCAGGAAAGGGACCCCCATGAGGGAGGTTATGGCAGCAAAGGAGTGCTGCCACCTCTAAAGCAATTTATGCAGCCTGCCCCCTGCTCAAGCACCTGAGAAAGGTGGCAGCTAAAAGGAGACAACTTACAGGAGAACTGCTTCACATATATAATACAATACACACTCTACATGTATGGCAAATCCAACTACCTAAGCATGGCAAAGGCCATCGGCCATAAGATGCAGTCTTCTCCTGTTAATAACAGAAAATAAAGAGCCTTGCCAGGCCAGAGAAACTGCATATCACTGCATTGGCTCAGTAGGACTCTGCTGGGAAATAATGTCAGGAAAAATAATGCAAGGCAGCCCCTTCTAAACACTTAAAAGATGTTTACTGAACAGTAACAGAGCTAGAGACTTTAAATATTGTGCCTCTGGGCTAGCAAACGGCACAAAGAGGCTCCCCAGCGTCCAAACAAACAGGAACACAAAATACTTAAAAAAAAATATTTAAAATAGTCTTTCCATAATCAATCACCAATCAAAATGCAATTCATGGGCTCTGGCTGAGATGTCTGAAACAGGTCAGCCAGCCTAGACCCCAGGATTAGGACGATATGGCTTATTGTGAGAGGACCTTTTCGTCTTAACGCCTCATGTTGATTTCTAAGAGAATACGTTAATTACTGCAGTGTCCGATTGGTGCATCCTACTGGGATATGCAAGAAAATTCAGGATTTCCTAAATAAATATAATGGGCACATAGTTTGGTAGCCTGGAGTAACAGTCCAGAAGTGAGAGAAACTCTTTCCTTGGACTAGTTGTATACATCACTAAAGATTCCCAGGAGGGCAATGAGTTTGAGTTCACAGCTGCTGTAGCCAATCACATTTTTGTTATCACTATGAAGTTCATAAACCCAAAGTCAGGTTTTGAATCAATAACTGTCAGGGGAAAAAATCTTGCTGAGGATACACTTCTGCATACAGGAAGTGTAAGTCAGTGTTGAAGAACAAAACCAGAATTAACTATTCATGTATTTACATGCATACATGTACCCATTAAGTCTCTTCAGTTATTGCACAGAATAAAGGATATAGTTCTAATAATTGATTTTAGACAGAACTCTGAGAAATCATTTGGTCTCCTCTGTGACAGAGTTTTGAAGATACAACCAATTAGACAATTCCTGCTTTATTTACACTGAAGCAAAGTAACGTCTGTCTGCTTAATTATGGAGGCTGTGCAACAAATTCATTCACTTCAATCTGCAGTGCCTACTGAAATTATAAAGGTATGCAAGGTTTGCATGGTGGCAAAATGCTTGAAGCTATTACATTTGCATTTTCTTACTTCAACAAGTTTTGTTCAGCCTCCAGCTAAGACAAAAACCTAAGAATGAAGTTGAGGCATCCAGGTCCACTAGATTGTTGCTCTAAACAGGTTTAACATTATGTAGTATGGGCTCACCTCCTAAGCTGTGAATGCAAATAGGTAGTTAACTTTGTAGTTTCTTCGAGTTTCTGTACCAGCTCTTTTCTTCTCTCCTCCAATTTCAATCTGGAAAGAGAGTAAGCATAGGTGTGCATTACAAAATAATCTGGAGGCTAAAATACTTTACAGATAAGACAGAAACAAAGTGAAGATCCCTCATGTTTTCATCTGGTTGCCAACTACTAAAAATCCAAGAGACTGTGTTAGCTCTCAGCCCTATTGTAAAACTCTAACCACTCCAGCAGAGTGACTTAACCTGCAGAATAGTAAGCACTGTAACAAACCTGCTGAGTGTGCAAGCAAGCAGAGTGTTGGTACATTCACATTGTAGCAAGGGGAATGTGCACTCAATGAAAGAGTACCAGATGAGCACTGGGAAAACCGCTGCAACTTCAGTAAAATAAGATCTGCCCTAACAGAGTTTTAAAAGCCATGCTGTAGGGCTGGCTCCTCACTTCATATAGCTTCAGAAGAAAGGCCCAAAGGAACACTAATACCAGTATTAGCCCTGATGATGCAAGAGCTTGAGGTAGCACTAGAGAAATTCACAAATAAAGCACTCCATTTGATTTCAGAGTCTTCATATAGAGACAAAGCACAGTAAATCAAAGCAGCACTCAAGTGCAAGGTTCTGAGATGATAAAACCACATCTCCAGGTGCAACCCCACATGCAGTACTGCATTCAGCTCTGGGAACCCCAACACAAGGGGTATGCATAACTGCTCAAGTGAGTCCAGGGGAGCTCATGAAGATCATCAAGGGTCTGAAGCACCTCTGCTCTGGAGACAGGCTGGAGAAAGTTAGGCTTGTTCAGCCTGGAGAAAAAGCAGCTCTGAGGAGACCTTAGAGCAACTTCTAGTACCTAAAGGGTGCCTACAGGAAATCTGGAGAGGGACTTTTAACAAGGGAATGTAGTGACAGAACAAGGAGGAATGGCTTGACACTGAAAGAGAGATTTAGATTAGATATTAGAAAGAAATTCTTTGTTATGAGAGTGGTGAGGCACTGCAACAGGCTGTCCAGAAAGGTTATGGATGTCTCATCCCTGGCAGTGTTCAAGGCCAAGTTGGATGGGGCTTGGAGCACCCTGGTCTAGTGGAAGGTGTCCGTGACATGGCGGTAGGAGTTAGAACTAGATAATCTTTAAGGTCCCTTCCAACCCAAACCATTCTGTGATTCATTCTATGATTTAAGAGTCCTTGGTAAAAATTTCTAGATCCCTAATAGCCCTGTCACCACTTCAGGGGCACATAGCATTGTGATGCTCAGTATCAAGGTTCACCTTTATAAAAAAGCAGGATTTATTGACCATTACCCAGCACAGCTCTAAACGCACAAATGATGGAATCTCCCACTCCTTTAAGCTGGCTGCTAGCAGAAAGGATTCACTAACTCTTACAGCATTTTTTTTCTTTATATAATTCCCTTTTATCACTCCATTTACAACACCAAATAAATTTCTTTCCCTCAATGGATTCAGGTAAAACTCTTCTGTAGTTGTGGGTTAGTACATTCTCCTCTAGCCCTTGCTCAGTCAACTGATACATGTCACAAGTTCTCAAGCAACTAATCTGAGAGACAAGAAACTGTGTTCCCTCCTTAAAAAAACCCCAAGTTGCTGTCCATTCTTCGAAACCATTCCTTTGGCCTTCCTGGCATCTCAAGGATGTGTAAATTAAAATTCAGATACACAGAACACTTTAAAGAACAAAACCCAAAAATCAACCATTGCTTTCTTATGCAAAGTGAATGAAATACTCGAGAGTTCCCAGAATTCACTCTCTTTGAGGGTCAGATACCAGTAAAAAGACATTAAGTCCTCAATTCAGCAAAGCATGAAAAGCACTTGCTTATACCCATGCTTATTCAGCCAGTGAATCTGGGTTATGCAAAGGTGAATAAGCTATCCCGAGGTCAGCCAAGGTGTGAACTTCCACTCCACTGCCCAAGCTCCGTGTGCTCTTACACAGCAATAATGTGTTTATCTGCCTAGGACTGTTAAAAGCATACACAGTGTTTCATTCTTTGCTTGGGAAGGCGTACACAGGGGTTTCCAAACCAAGAATCATGTTATCAGATACTCTCTCCTACCATTTCACTATTTATCAATGCCTTGTGTCTTCTTTTAAAGCCTAATCTATCCTGCCTTTCCCAAGCAAGAGTGCTCTTCAGTAGCTCTTTTGAGCTTTTCAATAGCGAAATATCATTTTTACCTTCAAGGAAGAGGCCCGAAAACCGCTTCATGTATTCAACTACTAATGGATAAAGGCAGGAAAGAAAATTAAAAGCTTAGGAACTTTTCTGACGGGAGCCCTCAAAACCTACAGTTTTTCCACTGAACTTCTACTATTAAACTAAAAGATTTGACTAATTTATTTTTTTTTGTTTGGGGCTTGTTTATTTGTTTTTTTCTTTTCCTCCAAAGCAGAAGCAAAAGTTTATTTCCCTTTATTATCTTGAGGAGTGTGATAAAAATGTATTTTATCCCACATGGTTCAGCTCCTGAAAAGATTCCTTCCTGGATGTAGTTTGATCCACTAGTAATTAAAGAAGTAGTATTAATATCTGTAGGTAAATTTCAGCAAGGTGTCAGTCACACGTCACAAACACAAGCTGGATGATGAAATCACTCCTGGAAGTTCCAGGACACACAGCGAATAATTTTGTATCTCACAACAAATTGAGATTCAAGGAATTACTTTTTTGTTTTTAATATACATTAGTCAAAATTGGGGGATAAAAAAAAACCCAAGCAACCAAAGCCAACAAACCACCCTTCAAAACTTTCAAACACCACTTCCCTCTCCACAGCATAAGCAGGAATTTTAATACCCCCAAAACCATATAAACACCTGAATAACCATCATGTTACCTATTCTGACATGGGCCTCTCTCAATCTCTCCTCTTTGCACCCCTCCTATCTAAAATAGCCTATTACTCATTGTAGGAGCAAGACATTTTTCTTCAGTTTTGATCTTAAATTGTAACATTGCTGAGAGGGACTCAGAATCTTCAAAAAATACATTAAAAAGGTGAAGAGCAGATACTTCATCTTTCAATGCAAACTTATGTGGACATGCTTATGACAAGCACAAGAGCAGGGGCCAGTTTTGCAGGAAACAGCACAATCAAGTACTTAAATCACACATCTGCTTAAATGCCTGTGATTACTTTGAAGATTTTACCAAGGACTGAAGCAGTAATAGAATCCCCCTGACATGAAGGAACCCAGAGGCAAGCAAGTAGCAAGTTTGCCACAATCTAGTTATTTCTATTTAGTTACTGGAAGGTCTCTTAAGGCAGAGTATGCACTGTCTCTGCTTTTCTGAAGCTGATATGTTATGATCTACATCCTCCTTCTCTAAATTGATTCTGTGTACATCTACCAGTGGCAATTCCAGCATCCTACTCCAAAATAACCCCGGGCTATGCTATAATGCCTTTGTTTAAAGTCAGAGCAAGTCTGTTTCTTCCCCCTGTAGGAAAAAAAGAAAATAAACAAACCACAATCCAGACAATCTTTGTCACATCAAGCTCTGTCTGACATATTCCATAGCTTCTTACACTGTTGTTTCATTATCAAATTCATTATCCAGTGAAAACACTGGATATACTGAACACTGTAAACCTAAGGCATTCACGAAACCTCATGAAAAAAACGGTAATGCAACAACAGCGCAGCACTTTGAAGATGGTGTGGCTCCTCCACTGATCAGGTAGAGAAGGACCTTCCTCATCTCCAAGAAACAAAATGCTGATGGTTCACCCAATAATTTTCTCCAATTAACAAAAAGTTCCACCATCTGAGTCCTACAAAATGAGGATTTTCTTTTATGTTCATCGCAGACACACCAGAAATAATCCTCAAAACAGCACGGTGTAAAAGACTTGATGTGCTCTGAAGTCATCAAGAGAGACAGCTTCAATACCTTGAACAATTGCAGGTAGAAATACATTGGAGATTCACTCGAATAGCAAAAAAGCAAACCATAAATGCTGCCTCAACCGGCAGTGTATAACATCAAATCTTACAGCAACCTCAGGAAAAAAAAAAAACCCAAAACTAAAAATCCACATTTTCAGGAATAAAAATCCTAAGGAGAAAATTTGAAGAAAATAAGAGTGAGAAAATGTAAGCTGTAGCAACTACTTGTGTCACTACATGTGGGAAAAAAGCCTGCTGTTTCATTTCATCTTGACAATGACACACAATTTTACTTGCCCTTGGTACTTCCCGTTTAGCATCAGACATGTATGGGAAAATGGTCAGATGCAGGATTTTCTTTGGCACTAAACAAGCAAATCCAAAACCCAAGACTAAGAAACTAGCTACCTATTTACCACACGAGTCAAGGCTTAGCTCTTACCTACAATGACATATTAGCAGAACTTAGATTTGCATTATTTATTTGTGATTGTGATTTTATTATTGATCCCTTATTCTCCATTTATTAATGGACATCAGAAAGCAACGGTTCCACAGTAATTCAGATACTACTGACATGTCTCCTGTAAAAACATAGTTCCAGCAGGACACAATCCCTCTAAAACATGTTTGGATTATACACTGCAGTTTAAACTATTAGGAAGATTACAAATATGTCTAAAAATCACATCTAATATACACATTCATACTTTGTAAACCAAAGATTTCCTCACTACTCAGCTACAGTTTAGGACCCAGCTTCTAATGCCACTAACAGGAATGTCACTGTTCAGTGTAACTGGAGCAACAGCAGGTGTTTCTTAGCAGAGGGAAGTATGAAAGGCTTACAGTGCGGATTGTATTACTTCAATAAAGCATACTACAGTGATATACACAATGACATTTTGTGTTTACTGCATTTTATGTGAGTTAGAAGTGCCCATAAATTTATTTCCACTTACAGCTGATGAAGAGTCTATTTGTGACAGTCACCTTTGATTTTCCTGAACTCTGAATCTGGCTAAAACAATTTATTGAGGGAGTTGCTTCAGTCAGGAAGCAGCAAGTTAGCAAAGTTTTGCAGCAATTATCTTTCTCCTCTGAACTACTTCATTCCCCTCCTCTGGTTTCATTTTTGTATGTAATAAAAGTCACAATGAAATGCTTCAGATGTTGCAATGATCAAGATAATCTTTGTAACCTGAGTTCAAATAGTTTACATCTATTATCAGAAACAAGTGAATGATGTATTACCCTCCTGCTGGTATGTTGACATTCCTCAGTTATTTAACATCTGTCACAGGCATTTTCATGCTGGTAACAAACGCAGAGCAACTGATATTGCAGAGCACATACAGGGTGTTCACATTCTCTCACAGTACAGAAGACTTCTTTGTGTTTCTGCCCAGTGGGCTAATAACAAATTTAATTAACATCTACATAGAACAGTTACTGAAGGAAAACAGCCCATTGAGGCATGGTTCAGGGTCTGCAATGAGTACAAAGGTTAGACTGCAGAAGGCAGCATTTAGTATTAGAAAAAAACAATCCCTTACCTTTCAGCAAGTGCTTGACTGGGTGTGCTTTTTACAGAGAGCAGCTCTTCTTCAAGCCTTTTTCTTTCTGCTTCTAGCTGCTCTAGCTCATCTTGAGTACGTTTGCATGGTGTAATAAACTGGAGTTCCTTTAAAAGCTCTTCTTTTTCATTGATTAACATCAGTTTTTCCTTTTCCACATCCAATGCCCCAGGCCAAGCTTCACTATCTAGCTTAGAGAGTTCAATCTTCAAGTTAGCCATGCTAAAATAAAACAGAGCAGGTATGTCTGAGCCCAGCACAGCATACAAATCTCAAGAACAAGAGAAGTGATACAGTGCTTTGAAAGCTGGCAGAATATAACATTTTCTGCTCAAAGCCATACATTTAGTTTTGCTTCACAAGAATGCAGACTACACCAGGAAAAACAAGGCACCTATCCAGGCCAACAGCAATATGCATATGCACTAAAAATGAGCTGCTCCTGTGTTCCAATGCCAAGTTTGAGTAAAAGTCACAAGGTAAATAAAAGCCCCTTTGAAAGCGATCTGTCTGGTAACATGGTAGTGGCACTTTGCTTTACTTACTGAGGAATATGATGGAATGCTCCTTAGCTGTTTGAGGCTGCCTTGCTCCTCACAAACAGCAACTACCATGGTGAAAGAATGTGCACCATAGCAAGATAACTCACTTGAGCAGCATGCATGAATGCAAAACTTAACAGGCAAAAGCATTGCTCTTCTATGTGATTAAAATAAAAGGTAAAAGAACAGCAGCTACCTAAAGAGAAAGGAGATTATTTACTAAAAATATTTTGAGTTTATGCAACTGTTCCCATCGCAGATGTCAAATCACAGAGTTAAAGGCACCCAAGACTTGGTTAGCGGTACATGTTCTGTGAATACACACATATAATGGAATCAGAAACCTCCCTATATTATTATTGTACTACAGCTCAGTCTTGACTAAAACAGGTTATTTCCAGTGTTCAGCCTCCAGAATCATTCTGTCTATGGGCTCAGCAGCATAGCTTAAGAAGTGCAGGTCTTGCAGTAAACACTCACTGTCCCCTAGGAAAGCCTAAAAACTCCCATTATACGTGCCACATTATCTAATAGGATGATAACTTTCAGTCACTTCCAGCCTTAGCCACTCCCGAACCAGCTGCATAGCAGAAGATATGGAAGCTCTGAACTGTGTAACAGCCTTCTGCACCTCTTTCTTTTAGGCTGGAAAAAGGCAGAGAAAGAAGAAGTTAAAGCAGAAAGGTATTCCCATACAATCTAGAACAAGAGGAACTGATCTGTTACTTTTATCTGTAACTGCCATAGTTACCCTAGATCAGCTCAACAGCTGATACAAGCCTGTGCAACTTCAATATTAGCAGGCACTACCTAAGGTAATGACCCATTTCCTAAACACACACAGAGATAATTTGGTATGTATAATCTTTCTGCAGTTCTGACAGATCTCTGGGAAAACGTTTTCCTTCTTTCCAGTTTGTTTTCTGTGATTAAGAAAACTAATAATATCATGCTTATTTTGCATCTCCAGTTTTAATTTTACAGTACATTAAGGCATTTATTTATGGGCAAGGCTAAGAATAGTTAATGATGAATCTAACTATCCCATTGCTTCTACTAGAAGCTGAACAACTCATCTTCCCCCCAAACCCCTGCAAGAACAAGTTTTGTCCAGGGTATTTTCACAGCAAAAACAATGTAAACCGAACAAATACTAGCAGTGCTACCATAACAAAACAGTGGGACGAAATGAAATTAAGCATTCCCACATATTTTGCAGCTCTCACATATATCACATATATTCCACAGTCCCTTAGAAGAGCAGTAGTCAGAGGGAAAACAACCAAGTAATTTCAGATGGATAATGAAACGTTAAGACTTTCATCTCCAGGTCACTGGTTCTAGCTAATCTTGTTCTGAAAGTAGCCGCTACTGACAGCTGTCAGATGGCCTGTGGGATGCAATGGTAGTATCCAAATAGTTCCTTTGCTCCTGTGCTATAGACAACTCTCCGTGACCATAACTGACTCTTTTTAGCTGCCTCACGGGCAAAAGACTGGATGGACAACAAAACTGAACTGGTCTCACCCTTAAGGAAGTCCTTGCTCTCTACAGGTCAACAAGGAATATTACCCACCAATTTAAATGAGAGAATTTAACCTTGAAACACACTAATGTTATATAGAACAAATACTTAGTAATTAAAAGGTAAATGCATGAACTACTGTAATTTCGATCCACATTCTTGGATGAGTAATTTGGGAGGCAGTGAGATCTTGTGCTGCAGCACTCATACCCTGAACTGGTTTTCTTTTCTCTCTCTCTTTTTATTTTTCAGGTGGAAGTGGTAAACTGACTTACTGCCAGGAGATTTTTTGGCTGAAAAAGTGAGATAAAACACAATGCTGGGACTTCTCTGTTTTGACTGTGTCTTGATATCAAGGATAATTGGGATTTGGGTCAATCACGCCTGAGAAAAAATGCCATCTATCCACATCACTATCTGACAATTAAAGTTACATACATAATGATTCTGAGCCAAAATCATACATGTTCAATAGTGAATAAACACAACAGCCTTAGCACTATGATACAATCAATGCATTCATCAAAGAATTTCATCATAATCCTCAGTAAGTATATAAAGAATGACTGTTGTTAACAGCAAGGATGGTAGCTACTACTCAGTATGAGAAGGGTGTATGTTTGAAATTAGGAAAAAAAAAACCCAGTTGATTGTGCAGTCTCCTGCCTTTGAAACATAAAACTAACTGTGCCTTTACTTCGTATCAGAAGCTGCAAATTTATTTTCCCAGTTTTCTACTTGACCATGCAGATTAAATGACATTTTAAGCACAGTTTTCATCTTTAGAAACGGTGCTGGTTTTTATTTTATTGTCTTCTTTAGTTCTTTGGAAGGGAAAAAATAACTCTGGGTATGGCTTAAGGTTTTAGATTTCTATTCCCCTTAAATTAGGGCCTCCATAACAAAAACTGTAACATTTCTGAATAGCTGACATCTAATTTTCTGAAAAGTATTAGAAAACAACAGCATCAATTAATACAGTGTTAAGAGAAAGATATTCCACACGCACTCTTTGTAATTTTTTAATAGTAAATCTTCTCCCAGTATGATGCAG
This sequence comes from Psilopsiagon aymara, assembly GCA_024733675.1. Taxonomy (NCBI): domain Eukaryota; kingdom Metazoa; phylum Chordata; class Aves; order Psittaciformes; family Psittacidae; genus Psilopsiagon; species Psilopsiagon aymara. Next base: position 15,074 of record JANRGW010008127.1, read on the forward strand.
CACTTCTGGTGCACCATAAGACATGTCATTCTAACCCTGCATGTTCTACCTTCTGATGCCTGTTCTTCAGTGCTGTGGCAATTCATCAAAATGGCCCTGCTTTCAGGAGCAGCCCCTGCAGAACTTTATTTGAAAGGCATTCCACATTCATCAGTGGAGCAGTTCCTGATTTTTTTTTCTCCTCAGGTTAAATCCATTAAAAAACCAAACTCCATAGTGATAACAAGTATGTAAATTATGCAAAGTCCTAAGGAAAAAAGATGTAATTAAGCACACTAAATCTGCACTGGAAGTCTGAAGCAACTCTAAAACTGAAGAGCCTCCAGTGGCATCGTAAACTGAAAGGATGATTGCAAAGCAGCATAAAATGGGCATAAATAACCTAGTGACTCCTTTCAGTGGAAAGCTACCTCGCTCTATTCCCTTAATCCTGGAACTGATATTAATTTGTCACCGTCTTTATTTTCTTTCTTAATGCATTCAACTTCGCTTTAAAAGTAGACCTACTTTTCAAAAGCACCGACTGCTCCTGGAAGTCTGCTCATTCTGAAGGGAAAGCACTTTGCAGTGACGCTCACTTGCCGCAGGAGAGCAGCCCACTAGATGTCACTGCGAGCACAATGTTAGTACTGCAGATAGCTTCAAGGCTGTATCTTAACCAAGCAGCTAACCCTATTACCTTCTTTTGGCCTCTTCATATTGCAGACTTAGTCTGACCTTCTCTGCTAAATTCGATCTACCTCTTTCTCCAATCTGTTGAAAAAAGAAACAGCCTTATTAATGTGTAAAGCTGTTAAGAGAAACAACACCAGCTATGCACAAACTAGAAAAATCATGACTTAAAAGACTAAAACCACACCCTCCTGCAGCCACACACTTCTGTTAAATGCCTAGTTAGGTATCTACTCAGATGTACAAACAGTGCTGTTTTCTTCTGATCCAGTTCATCTGTCTTTAACTCTGTATTACCAATTGTCTATATTACATCGGCATAAAGCAAGAGCATTTCCCAACAAGTCTCACAGTGCTCACACCTAAGATTTTGATCTCCTACTTTAGAACTCAGTGCATTTCAAATACTTCAATAAATTTGTTACAAGACATAGCTTAGCTCTTTGTTTGGAAAACTTCGTACAGCCTTTTCCTTATAACCTTAATTCGTAGAAATTCAAAGAAGGGACAAAAATAAGGCACAGATTTCTGTATATGGAAAATACAGTCAATGAAACAGAGGAGGTTTTGATGAATTACTGAACAAGTAGTTCCACTGACAGTTTTTCAGATGCATGAAATGAAATCACACATTTAAATTCTGAGATCTTGTTTCCGAAAATCAAAAGCACCTTCGTGTTGAATTAAGCCTGTCAGGTGAAACACAGCCTATAGACAAATCAAAAAATGCTATCTGCTTATGTTGATTTTTGCAGTACCACAACCATTTGATTAAATCAGATTGTCATAAATGCTTCATGCCAAACATGTAAGTTCATCTTCATTTAAAATTTAAAGGGGGGAAAATCAGATAACTGATTCTAATTAATTCTCTCAAACATGTGCATATCTATATATATACACACCTCTCAGCAACAGTAAACAACCATTTAATTCCAATTCCATTAACTGCAGCATTTTGATTCAATTTCTCTTTATATTTGACAAGATTGAAAAAAGCTCACCTCACCAGAAATGTCAGTCTGAGACCCTGTATCCAGAGTTTGTCTGGGAAAACAGAGCTGGGACTTTACAGAACTGGAACTCAAGTCTGGTTCTGATGTCCTAATGGTCTGGTCAAGATTGAATTTCTCTCTCAGCTTTGCAAGACTCTGTTCAGGAAACAGAGGAGGAGGTGGTGTTAAAGTTCCTTTGCGCTTTATTGTGTTTAAACCAGTGTACCTCCAAAAGATGTTTACATAGAAGACTACAATATTAACATTCTGGGTTTACTTAATATTAAACAAACTATCCTTTTAATCAAGCAGCTGGTAGGTGACACTAAGGGAGACTGACACCTGCGACAATGTAAAAACTACTTGTGGTTTTGTGTGTCTCAGTTGTTATTCTCTGACATAGTGGTTTTTTGAACTAGAAACATCACAGGCATCACTCTGAAAATTCATTTTAATACTAGTATGCCTCAAAGAATTTTGAGAATCCCTTGAGAAGTATAAATTGCAAAGTATTTATCATCAGGAAAGCAAGTCATGTTAAACCAAATCCACACAAAACTTACATCAACTGTTCAAAATACCTTCATCAAATCTTGTTTTTCTCTCTCCCCTGAGCTTATAGCCTTTCTGATGGCCTTCAGTTCACTCAGGATGGCTTTGGCCTCACACAGTTCATACCCACTCTGGCCTCCAGACATTTTTTGGTCAATTCTGTGGAAAGAGAGAATATTAATACCATATACAGAAAGTAATACTAACATCTCAGCTGTTCTGCTTCAGGCAGAAGCATAGTTAGAGAAGAGAAGGAAAGGAGATAAAAGACACCATTTCCTGTAACAGGCACGCAAAGAGGAAAAAGGACATTGAAGTCTCCTCTAAAATACTTCATCCTTTGCAAAAATGTCAGCCTATCTAACATAGACAGAATGCCCAGTGAACAGCTTTTGCTGACATCAGATATTCAATGGAAATATACCTCTGTCGGCTTTAAAACTACCTCAGCTAAAATACTGGGGCCTTACTCAACACGCAATAATAGTTGATCTAGTCTCAAAGACATAAGGAGCACAGAGCACTGAAAACTCCTACACATGCTAACAGGAGCATAGCATTATTGCTGACAATGCTGTCAAAATGCCCATCCCCATCATAACTCTGCAGAACAGAAATAGCTTTTGGGTACACTTTTCATACTATTAACTGTGATCCTCACGGAAGCAGAATTTTTTAGCAGCAGTATTCCTCTATCCATACCAACACCATGACAGGGCAGACAGGAAAGCTTCTTGTCACTAATCACCCTTGCAGAACAGAAATGTAACCAGCACCATTCTTGTCTCAGCTTCCCTCTCGTTCACCCTAATCCTAGGCATTAGTTGTCTGGAACAGCTGTTCTACTCAGCCAGTCACACCAGGCTCTCTTTATTCACAAAATCTCTGGATAATTAACACCATATGTCATAGATCGGGCAATTCATTAAATTCCTGGACTTTAAAAACTGTAACTTGAAAATAACAAAACAAAAAAGCCCCTAAACTTTGAGATAAAAAAGATATTTCATTTTAGAATTTCTGTATTTACTTCAAGAACTACAGGTTGTAAAAGCATTTCTCTGATCTCTCGTTTAACTGAGTACTTCATAGCATCATAGAAATGACTGCAGCTGTGCTTCACAAAATTAAAACCAACAACCATCTTCACAAAAGTCAAGCATTTACAAATTACAAATACATTCTTTTATAACGCAATTGGTTGTCTGTTTTTATCACCATCCATCATCTTTGCTGGAAGACATTAACCTTGTGAGCAAGGAATGAGCAAACATTTCAATGATCTGAAGTGAACTTGAGCATCCCCTGCAAGAACATCAACTCACACAAAACACCTAATTGTGTTCTATTTTTTTTTCCAGTGTCTTGCACATAGATATAAAGGCTCTGAAGCAGCCTTTAAGGCTGTGAGCATCTCTGCTTTCCTTTCTTCAAAGATCAGTTTTTGTACACAGTAGAACTGCATTTGTCCAAGAAAATTTCCTATGTGAGTCAGTATTCATTCAAGGGTGTATTTGTTTCAGCTTGAAAGTTCCTAAAATTCTTTCATAGGTAGGCACTTACTATCTGACAACACTCAATTTTTAGTAACTTATCAGGTTGCTAAGGTCAAACAGATATAGGACAGTCCAACAATTGGAATCATGAATGAAAAGTTAGGTAATACACCACATCCTGCCTAGTAATGTGATGTGCCACATTCAAAATGCAACTGCTTTATTCTGTACATAATTAAGATGGACAAGAAGGATCTCTGACATATAGGATATTCCATCATCCTGTTTTAAATTAATGGGATTAGTACTGTTTGAAGGTGGCTGACTGAATTTTAAAAACAAACGTTCATTGTGTTTCTGTGGAATGCTGTTGACAGTTTCTGAAACATGCTTTGGATTCCTATCAAAATGGCTTGTGAACAAGCTGCTTTAAAACAATACTTCATTGTTGAATTAATATAATAAAACCAGCATGATTGGCTAACCTTTAATCCTGGGACAGCAGCATGAGTTTTTATTACCTTAAGCTTTAGAATCAATGTGCCTTTCTTCTTCTAAATTTTGTTTCAAATGAAATCTGATTTATGGTTAAACAAATTCAATCAACTATCATTTTCTCCCTACGCTCCTCACTAGGCTTTATATATTGAAATAAACAAATCTTATGTTTCTGTTTCAGTCAAAATGAAGGAAGATAGAGACTTGACTGGCATCCTCCTATGGTGCTGAGGGTTTTCAGTTTCCAATCGCTTTCAAACTCTTCATGCCAAGAAAGAGTTTCTCATCCATTTTGGCAGGTCTCTAATTATGACTGACCATTTCCTGGACCAGGATGTTTTCCTCTTACTTTAAAAAAAAAAAAATCCTACTGTATACAGCTGATCTATTAAAACACACAGGCAAGAGCCTACTGTTTAGATGTTCTGTTTAGAATTCGGCACTGAACCCCAATCACAGATGCTCTGTTATCCTTTGCAAATCACTTCTCTGCATTTTATTTACCTGGAAGACTGAAATGCAATTAATGCACTTCCCTTCTCCCACCTTCTGTCCATCTTCCCTATATATTCTGTAAACCCTCCAGCATAGAGATTATCACTTATCTGACAGCACACTGCCATACACAGGAGATCCAGAGAAAGACCGTCAGTGAATCCAGACAATATTACTTTTAATGCTACAACGCTGCTTTCTGCTATTGGAACTAGCATACTAATAGCTCACAGCTCAGCATTTTACTGTTCAAATGTATCCTTAATGTATGGGTACATACCACAATACAGAAAATAACTAGCACTAATAAATTTCTAGTCACATTAGTTAAGAAAACATGCCTGTTAGCAAGGTTTCTTCTGCAGCAAGTTCTCTGTGGTGACAGTCTCAGTAATGTCTAATACTTTAGGGTCCAACTTTGTAAGTCAGAAGCAGCGTGGAGTTCTCAGTCTGAAAAAATTCATCCCTTAATAAACCAACTAGTTATATACCCAGAATGCTCACCCGGTTCAGCATCAGCCCTTTGGACATCAGGCATCCCAGCAACTGGAACAAAGAAAGTCAGGTCTCTAATTCTCAAATTGTGAGTCGTTTCAAACCCTGTACAGTTATGGACCTTTTATACCTCCAAGAAAAGCACCTTCCCCTCTCTACCTTTTGAGCTCAGAAGTTGGGAAGGAGGAAATAAAAACCTTTATTTCCTAACTACCTTCTTCAGATTTTGTAAAAAATAAATAAATAAATAAATAAATAAATAAATAAATTTTAAAATGGGACACACAAAGCAGCTGAATGGGACCCTTTCCCACTGCTTTTCTTTCTGCCTCTTCGCAACACCAGCTACCTCATGGGGGAAAAAAAAAAAAAAATAGGAAGGGGAACAGATTTCTCATGTTAACACTTGAACAATAGGTTTGCCATTTCTACAGATTGCCTGCTTCCTAACAGCAACAACACGAGTTATTACATTCTCGTTTTTCCCCAGTAATTGTCTTACATAAGATGGATTCAATTCAATGCCAAAAAAGAAAAAGAAACTGGTTGACTGAATTAAGTCTGTTTCAACTCTTTTACTCACTGTTGCAGTGTTTCAAAACCCTGTTCCTTGTACAGCAGCTCTTGCTTCATCTGAGAGAGTTCCCTCTTCAGCTTCTTAACCTTGTGTGTTAAATCAAAGCAAGAATTAGAAAATTCCTCTGTTAAACAGCACAACACATGGCTTTGAACAATTAATGTAGTCTCTACATCAGATGAGAAAAAAGAGAGAGTAAATTGCTCTGCTGACACATATTAAAAACAAAAGGATCATCTCTCTTCTTGATGTCTATGGGCAACATGTTTTAGTATTAAAGGGACACAAGCAGATTAAATCACATTCCTTATTTGTATCAATACCACACTGTGTTATTAAACCTGAGAGAACTTTAACGAGTAATTTACTTCTCACTTGTTAAGCATGCATTCCAACTGTCCTACAGGGACATGCCTGTTTATTTTTAGGCTGCTTATTTTTTTACCCTTTCATTCCAGGAGCCTCTTGCATTGTTTGCACCGTAAAAGACTAAGTTTGGCCTATTTTTTTTTTCCTTTCTCCTATGAGCCATCCTTTTTGATAAAGCTTTACCTACACTGGATCCCTAAATATATAGTTCACATTCATTTCATATGAAGACAACAACCACTAAACACATTTGGATTGTAAATACATGAATCAACTTAGTAAAAATGTTTTTGGCAAAAGAACCCCTGCTTTCCCTAAATCTGCATGCTCAATAGGCTTTCTCATCGTAATATTGCTATTTCAGATGTTAGCAGACATGAGAACACCACCAAATATTTATGAATATAGATTAAATTAAAAAATCCTCTATTTAACATTTCATGTCACACTTCCCAAACGTACTAAGCCAAAGTTTCTGGACCACCTACTAACGACTGAACTTTAGTACAAATTAAAATTAATCCTCAGCAGAGGATTACAGAGACAGAAATGCCTGCTTGAAATGCAGACTCCCAGATTTCAGTTTTAGGGCCTCTATACCTGGCTGATTCGCACTCTCCATACTAGCCAGATACTGTTGGGATTTTAACTTTCCAATAGTAAGGTGAAAAAAGGAAGAGCCTGCTGGAAGTCCCCTGCTATCCTACTGCTGTGAAATTCATGATGATTTTCATGTAGGTCCTCAGATACTCAACTCTTTTGAAAACAGGTTTATATTAAACCATTCCGTTAAACAGGAGTTTTGATCAATTAAACTGAAATTTATTTCAAAACATGACTTCAAGACTGTTTGTACCCAGATCACCTCAGACACCTTGCTTGGTGCTGTTCATCAAATAAAAATAAAAATAATAATAATAACATGCCAACATGTCAGGTGAGTAAAAGTACTAAGCATCAACAGCTGCTGTAGCTTTCCAAGAGACTTAAAATGCTTTGTATATCTAAAATAACCAGTGATTTGTGGGGTCTTTGTATGGATTTGTGAATGATAGGCATTCTAGTTTGTAGCTTCTGGCTAACATTTTTGTGACAGAAATAAAATGCTTTTAAACTCCATTTTCTCCAAAGCAAAATCTGTTCTCTAGATGAAGGGTTAGGTTTGGGCTTTTAGAAACTATCATCACTAGTTGCTTTACTTGATAGGAAACTGGTTTTATTTTGACAGTACTGAATAGTTAGCATGGTAAACAGAGAATAAGTACAGATCCAGAGCTCCTCAATGGTTTCTTCCCTGACTAGCACAAAACCCCCAAGAATAATCTCTCAAGTGTTCTGATCAAGGTTATAGAAAATGAAGAGATATCACCCACTTGTGTTCCAAGTAATGTGTAAAATCTGAAAGAAGTCTCAACTTTTCTGAGAAACACAGAATGGTTACAGTTTTTCTTTAACATCAGAAATGTGAATTTATAGTAATAGTAGAAGGTATACTTGATTTCAGCTTAGAAGATTGGATCTCTCGGAAACCCTTACAGAAACCCTCAAGATCATCTGAGTGTCCTTTGCTGTGATTCATCATCATTTCATTATCAGGAAATGTGAGTTAGGCACGTTAGTCCTAGAAGGACTGCATCATACTTGCATTAAACTACTCTTATGCTCCTTGTCTTCTTCAGATCTTTCATATAGTTCCTGCTTTTTCACAACTCTTCACTTGTTTTATCCTTCACCCCCTTCCTACTGCCACTACACATAATCTTAAGTCACCTAACAGGCCTCTCGCTTCCTACTTCTAACTGCATCTTCAAGCATGCTCTTGTGCTAACCCCCTTCTATTCCTGGCACTTAAGTACTAATGGAACAACAACCCTTCCCCTTGTTATTTTATAAAGGTGCATCCCCTACTCACTGCATATACATAAAACATACTGTGATCACATATGCTTTGTATTGTTTGAATTATCTTACTAATTGCTAATTAAGATCCCAAATGGTCCTGCTCAAAGTCCATTGCAGGATCAGATCTTTCAGTTTTAATCTTGGGAGAAAGGTCTTTCTTCTCCTGCTTATTTTAAGAGCTGTCCAATTTCTGTCATATTTTCTCCACGACCTATTGCACAACAGGCATTTCATGTATCCAAAAGACTCCACATGCATATATTAAGCACAGCTAACAAGGAAAAGGCCAAAGATCAATTCAGAACTTCCTTGAACGCTGAATTTCTCCCCTCCAGCCACCATTAACCTGATGATACCAGTAAGCCTCAGCCAGTGTGTGAGAAAGATTTAGTACATCTGACCTAATAATTCACTAAACAATGGGTAAATCCTAACCAGCTGGCTAGCAGCTTACTAATGACTAACTTTGTTTCCCATTAAGTCCAAGCATTCATATACTGTAACATGCCAAAAGGTGGCATATTAGCAAGCATCCTCAAACATTCAAGTAAGGTTGAACTATTATAACAGTCATACCTCTCTTGCCAACTTCCATGAAAACCACTTTCCAGCCCTAGCATGACAGAGCTCTACTTTTTCTTATCTCAATGACTTTCATATCCAGTGGCTTTGGATGACAACACACTTTATGCTGACACAGATGTTCTTTGACTGCACTCTCCTACACTCTGCAGACAAGATTCCAGTCACCTATTTCAGGCACACATGCAACTTGGACTTTGCGATGCCAATAAACCAGGTGTTAGGAACCAGCAGGATATTAGGCTCTTTGACTACAAGGAACAACAAAGAGAAGAAAGCACCCCCAAAAAATTAATTACTTTGATTAACACATCTGCCTCCTTCCTCAGTGAGCAAAATTGTAACTCTGCAGCCAAGAGGTGATTCAGTGGTTCTGCATCTTGAGCTGGGAAGTGATCAGCGCTAAAAAGTGAGGAAAAACTGAACACAGAACCAGGTCTGAATTTTCCCTTCTTTGACTTGTTGGTGACAATGTCTAAATTTTGTCTTGTGTTTTGTTCTTTAACAACACTGTTAAATTTCCCAAATATACTAGTGATCGCCTTGACAAAGGGAACATCTGGTACTGCTCCACTCATTTTAGAAAGAAGCTCTCACCTTGTCTTTCCATTCTTATTCCTGACAGGATTCTAACTGCTCTTGATTCTCCCTACCAAAATTACAGATTTTTCCTCCCACCTCCTCCAGTGTTGGAATAAGTTTTCTCACCAACCATTTCCCTTGTCCTTAAAGGATAAGGGATTACAGATTGATACTGGTAAGGATGAAGAGGTGTAAAAGCAGTCAGGAGGGCAATATCCAGATGACAGTTTTACAGTGTGTTCCACTCCAATTTGTACTGGATTTTAAAATGTTATTGAGCTACTCCACAATTAATTTTAAACATTAATTGTTTGGATTCCTAATCATAACTCTTACTCTAGAGGAAGGAGGATGTTACTCTTGGAGGCCTCTATGAGTGCTGCTCTCTGCAGAAACCAGGAGGGGGCAATGGAAGAGCTGAGTAATTGCTGTCACTTGTACTCCGGAGAGTCTATTCCAGCCTTCATCGAAAGACTATGCTGTGAGGCGCTGTCTTTCTAGCCTGTATGGCTTGGTCTAATTTTTTTCATTACTAACTACATTAAGTCTAGGCTATCCATAGAGCATTACATGAGACAGCTTAAATAAATTAACTCCCTGTATAGATTTTAAATGTCTTCCAAACCATTTCCTCCTTATTCAAAATAAGTTCACGAGAGACTAACCTGTGAATAATAGTTCTTTATATGGAGTCTGTAGTGACCTTACTGAACACAACTGACCAAATAATGCATATTTGTTCATTAGTAATTTCAAAATGCAAACACAAACTTTCATTCTTGTTCTGAACTGAGCAAAGTTTCACACCATTACTGAAAAGTGGTTCATAAACCATCACAAATTTGTAAGGCAGTTCATGTAGCTAATGGGGTATTTCTCACAGAAGAAAGATTGTGTAAAACCAGTCATGTAGCTGGCAGCTCACCTTGGCCTACTACTTTCCTATTTTCACCCACAGACTTTTACTCTTCCTTTCAAAAACAAAAGCATACAAGTGAAAACAGTTATCAGTTTTATTTAAGCCCACATCTAATTAGAATATCTGTCAGAGTTCCCCCAAAATGTGTTATCTGGAAGTAACAGACAGCTTTAAAAGTTAATTAAAAACCTCTGAATGGTATTCAATGAGAATACTAAGAGGTTTCAGTACAAGGGGATAAGATATGTCTGCTAGTTCAAGCTTTGCTTGTTCTATACTCATAAACTTTGCACACAGAATACAAATGAATATGAATTAAGTACTCTCACCCTTAATCTTGTAGTGGAGATTTCAGCCTTCAGAATGTCAGGGTCATACTTTGTGCTTGATGAGGAGCTTGAGAACACTTATTTTAAAAGACAAAAAAGGACAAATATTTAAGTACTTTTGAATCATTAATTAGTTTCTTTCTTGAGGAATCCACATTGATCTAAGAAATGCAGTAAAACATGTAATACATAAAAAAAACCAAAACCAACCCAACATATTGTTTATAAAGTAGTCAGCATTGCAGGATGGCAATAATTAATAAATAATCAAAATTTCCCCCTTCTTCCTCTACTACTATTTGGCATCCTCTTTTGCTTATCCCACAATCCTAAAGTAGTACTTTATTCTCCCTGGCCTTTCTACCCCCTGCTTTCTGTTGCTATTCTTCTAACTGAGCCATCTTGTGATCACCTCTTCCTGGAAGCTGTAATTTCTAAGGAGATCTCTGGAAAGCAGATGTATTCAGAAGCCTCAGAGGTCTGCCACTCTGCTCTTTCACAGCTGCATGTTACTTTTATCACACTATGAACTTCTAAGAGAGATGTTTGACCATCAGCCCCTGACAGCAATCTACTGCAATGCCAATTCCTTGACCACCATTGTAACATGTATCTCTACTTCACTCCTGATCACAGCACACAGGCTACAAAATTGTTATATGCTGCTCTTACAAAGACCCAACAAATTCCCCTCTTGGTCTACTGCAGACACCTTTCACTCAGTAGGGCCATTTCAGTATGCAGCTGGGAAGGCAAAGAGGTCCTATTGACTTTGAACCTAGATTTGGCAGAATTTTGTTCTGACAAGCTGCATGACAAAACAGATTTCAGAGCCAACTGCTCTAAAGCACAGCTCAAAGGAGTTCAATTGTATCACAGAGAAGAGGGTTCTCTCCAGCAGAATACCTTTATATTAAATAATAATACAAAAAGTAGGGATGTTATCTCTAAAAAAGTCAGAGTACAAGGTGTTCATAGCAAACCTTGAAAATTCATCCTAAAGAGAAACAGGATCCCCTGTAAAGCATAGATCAAAGAAGCTACATTGTATTCTCTACTGTACTTACAGCTTGTACGAGAGCTTGATTTTTCTTTGTAGGCACCATTCAACCGTACATACTCATCCAGTGCAAGTGCTAGTCTCTGTTCTTTCACCTGGTACAGTTCTTTCTGAGTGCTGAGCGCATCCTGGGCTATCATAAGATAATCTTTTAACATTCTCTCTTGTTCTTGCCTCCATTGTTTCCTGGGATCTTCTATTTGTGTTGTTTCTTTATAGGAGAAAAAGAAAGGATTTAAAGAGACCTCTGCTGAAATCCATTGACAACTAGACTGTTTCTTTGTCTGTAATTCACAGCTATAGAAATCTAAACCATAGTTTGCCTTTGGTTACTAAGAAAATGCTCAGTTTTATTCAAGTTTTTCTCTGCCACAATAGTGTGTATAAGAAACACTATTTAAAGGATTAACAGGTAAATGCTTATGTAGATGATTCCCACACCTTCAAGCCTGAATGAATAACATCCTAAACCTCAAGAAAAAAATTATTTTCTTTTTTGTTGCACCAGAGTATTTGGAAATAATTGGACCAAAAAAGTCTTTCAATGACATCTTCAAATTGAATGCATTTCTGAACAAAAATGAAAAATAAGCTGAGCTATTACATTTTTTTACACCACCCCCCCTCCCCACTTCATTAATTTTTACAGTCATGCGTTATTCATGTTTTATAGTGGCTATCTTTCTCCTTCCCCTCTACAACACCACTTTTACCTTTTCCCCTGTAACTGAACTAACAGATCATAAACTCTCCAGATCATTTCACCTAACTCTATTCTTATCCATGCTAAGCACCTGATCCCAGATACAACTTTCTTTTTTACGGTCAATAAACAGAGAGGGCCACCCTCAGAAGGCACTTCACTCCATCAAAGACAGCTGCCCAAGATACATGGTACTGAACTGACTTTGCGATGTCCAGTTCTTCCCACCAACTACCCAGGTATAAATGAAGAGGCTGGAACAGGCCCTTAATTCATGAAGGGCTTCAGGTCAACCATTTTAACTCCAGCAGCCACACAGAATATGGATTTGCACAGAATGCACAGACAAGAGGATCAGACATATCGTACTAGTACAGATTAAGAAAGTATGTAATGAAATCAATCTAAATGCAGGTTTTTAAGATTTACAGAGGTTTTTTAATATGTAAACAACACAAAGAAGAAGAGTTACGACTGAATGCTCAATCTTATCATTAATATTTCCTGACTTTGTTCAGCACTTTTTGAAGTTGTACAATGAATGCTCTTCCTTTAAAGCTGTACTAAGTACAAACACATTCTGATAAGGCATAGCCATGAAAAGATTGAAAGCTAAATGCAAACATGTACCACACTGCATTTTTTTGTAAGTTACTACTGTAAATCCTCAGAGATAAAAAGCAACATTTAATACCAAAGTATTTAAATGCATAGTTTACTTCAGAATTTTTCTGCAAAAAGGAGGAGGGAAGTTTATTCTCTGCTTAGACTTCTGTCACTTTAGTTCTCTGAATTGTTTTACTGTGAGGACCTATGCAGGGGGGAGAAGAGGAACATGGGCTGAAGACTGGGGGAAAAGAACTGCAGTAGAACCAACCTGACGGCTCTGAACTGTAGCTGAAGTGCACTCTTGGGGAAAAGGCATTCTTTCAATTCCATATATGAAAACAGATTTTGTAACAGCAAAAGCTGATAAGAACAGATTCTGGTTAATAACAATCTCCCATACTGACTGACTACCAGTTTTTCAAAGCCTTTTTTGGTGCTAATATCACAAACTAAAAGACTTAAATAAAAAGAAGCATCCCATAAAAGCAGCCCTCTAGAATCCTAAACTGACAATTTCTATTGCACTGCCCATACTTCTAAAAACAAATATACACATATACACCCTCCACTGCTTACAAACATGTCAAGCTGCTGTATTTCTACTTGGGAAAGGCATTTCTTAGATGTGCACAATGGATGCATAGAGAGTATATATCACATAAACCCAAGTGTGGTGCATAAAAGATTAAAGCAGACAGGCTTTATACACAGTTGGTTTTCCAATAACCCCAACAGGAACACTCTCTCAAAAAAAACTTAACTGTAGCTATGGACACACACACATATCTTTGTGTTTATAGCCACCTGCTCTTTTCCACAAAGGTATCAGTCACACAAAGAAGCAGATCAATATCTTTTCCTTCCCAAAAGGTCAACATACGCCCCTATCTGTGCCCACTTACTGCTGTTGTGCTTTAACACACCTCCACATTCACATTCACACCAGATTAGAAGAGCTGTCCTTTTTTTGTGAAGCAGGATGAAGACCATGAAGCAGGATTCTCATGGGTCAATGATCAAATACGATAAATGCAGTTATGTTGGGTTTTTAGAAGAATGTAATGATGCGATTGTATTTTAAGAGTGCAACCAGCAGCCACCAAATAATCTTACAAGATTGGAAGGTCTCATCTTCGAGCACGTTGTAAGTAATTGCCTCGTAGGTTTTAAGTGAAGATTGCTCAACATGCAGCCCAAAGACCAAATGTAGCCTGCAGAGTTCTAAAATGTGGCCTACAGATGCCCTGTCCTTGTGACTGCAAGGGAAGGACAAAGCTGATCAACAGCAGATTATTCTGTATTGCTGACAAATACACTCATTTTCGTTTTGCCTCTCCAAGCTGCATGTGCAAAACAACAGTATGATAATATGAGCTAACATCTTTTATATTGACAGTTATGAACAAGTTAAAGGTGACCATGCATTTTAAAGCTGCATACTGTAACTTCAGCATACTGAGGTTTGGGTATGCGCCCGTGTAGGTAACATTAACTGGTCAAATTATTCTCAGCCAATTTTGTCTGCAAGTATTTCATTCCAGTTGGGAAAACACGTAATCCTGGAAAAAGCAAAGCAGTAACAGAATGACTATCCCAGAACTGTTACTCAACTTTCACTGAGCAGAAAAGGCTCTAGAGTACTTTTTACTTTACGTCTTCTTAAATATTATGAAGTGGAAAATCCCCAAAAAGCGTACCACTTGTTCAGCAAGTTGTTCATATATATATAAATGTGTGTCTGTATAGCGGCACCATATGCTTGTTCGTCTATACTTCTCAGTTATCTCAATTTTAATCAGTAGGTTTATTCCACAGAGGAGAAAAACCCAAAGACAGACTGGATAATATTTCTGGTACTATAGTGCTGCGCTTTGAAAAGCATGTTCATTTGAGCACATGTACCTTCCCAGAGCCAATACATTTTTTAAAAAGCAGAGTTCTTTAAAAACCAAATATTTATTCTTCTCAAAGCCTCACAGAGATAAGGATTTTTTTCCCTTGGACGAGAATGTTTAAAGCACCTGCTGTTAAGATCAAACCTCTATACACAAGAATATTATTGCAATAGTTACATGCATGTCATTGAGGGAACAGCTTGCTGAAGATTTCAAAATGAGATGTGAAACCCTTAATGCTTAAATAAAAGAGCAAAATTTAAACCGCAATGAACATCCAAACATTTTCCTACCCTTATTATTCAACAGCTAATGTAAAATACACTTGGAAGATCTCATTCCTTTTTTAGGACTGTTTCCACTAGTGACTGCAACAGGGTGCCTCACAACCTCGTCGGCAGCACAAATGAATGACGCAAAAACCAGATTGCTAGCTGGTCAGGTGAGGAGCAAGCACTGGTTATGAACGCTAGACAGAGCTGCAGAGTCGTATCTGTTCTAGAAAATACTAACTGGAGTCCAGTCATCAGCAGCGGAGAACAACAAACCATCCCCCTGGGCACAACCTCTCCAACACTTTCTGCACCACCATGTAGTTAAGTTCAAGAGTTCAGCTGGTTCTTGTAGAGAAAATGAAGATGATGTACTGGCCATCATTTTCCATAACATAAACCAGGATATTAACCAATGGCATCTCCTTAAAATGAATTTTTGAACAGCAGGAGTTGTGCACCAGGAGTTTAAATAGCAGGCTTCATCAAGAGCACTACCTCAATTCAAAAGAAATCTTTATATATCAACTTTCTCTGTCCAATCACAATGCAAAATAATGTTCCACAGTAACAGAGAGAAGGGTGGTGATGTACCTAATATTCAGGTTACATATTCCTAATTTGAATAGGTTTCAGCATCATTTGGCAAAGCTACTTGCAAATCAAAATTACCCAGTTCTATTAAGAATCCTTGATTTAAAGCCAATTAGTTTAAACAAATTACTGCGAGTATTTAATAAATTTATAAAAAAAATATAAACAAGCCATTTATTTCCTCCTATTTTAAAAGATCCTAGTGCCTACCCACACTGGGGGGAAATTCTGCGAGACAGACAACACTTGCAGTCTTGCCCAGCGGAACCGCACAAGCAGCAGGATGGCATGCTCCACCCAAGGACGTTCCTTGTGCACTGAAATGTTCACAGCCATGTAATGTGAAAGAGGAAGCTATGCTAGCTTTAATCATACTGCTATTCATGACATGCACTCTTCCTGGCTCACTGCCAGCCAGCTTTGATGCACTTCAACTCAGCAAAAAATGTGGGTCCAAACAATGATTCAAAACTTAAATGCTAGGACTCACTTTATGCTTTGACAGCTCTGTTTATTCCTTTGGCTAGAACTTGCTTCTAGGGCAGCAATGTTATGCACACTGTGTAATTACACGTAAGATACATATTATAAGTAGCATACAGGCAATAGGCATGCCATTTTTTTTAAGTAAGTTATTTTCAGATGTTATGTTCCTGTCTGCTATCAAGAAACTCTGCCAAATTTTTACAGTCTACTTGAACAGAAGGAAACTATTACCTTATCAGCAGTAGATTGCATTTCCCTAGAATACATGAAATTAAAATCCCACTAGTAAATCCCACAGCGAAGGGAATGGCCCCCTGACACCCTACTGCTAGACAAGAGAGAATTGGACATTTTACAACGGGATTAACAATATGTGGAAGCAATAGCTTTCCAACATCTCCTCTTGCCAAACAAAATAATAGCACTGACTGGCTCTAGAACAACCCACATATAAGCTGTCTTCAGTCAGACAAGTTGCATTTAGGCAACACAGGGAACAAGTACTCTCAAGGGGCCCCACTACAAAAAAAAAAGCTGGAGACGCTACATTGGTACTTGAGAAGGACACATGTCTAGCAAGAAGAGACAAAATCAGGACATTGTACTTTTCATCCTGAAGAGAGAATTCTCATCTCTTTAAATACATGCTCATTTTGTTTCAGTTTGTAAATGCAGCAGAATCACCATTTTTGAATAGAGGCTATTCCCAGGGAAATTAGTTGACCTGGCTAAAAACAAGGACCAGAGACCTAAGACCTATAGGGAGAAGAGCAAGGGGAGTTGTATGCCACAGCTGGAGTTGTGTAATAGCTGCAACAGCCCTCCTTTCTGGCAGTGATAATTTCCACCATGTCACCTCAACCCACACACCCTAATGTTACATTCATATACTCTCTTCTGCAGTAGGTTGCAAGAGCAACCTACTGGAAAGCAGTCTACTGCATGCTGAGGGCAAGCCCCTGGATAAAGGCTGCAGATAAGCAAAACTAGGGCCAGCAGCAGTGAAAGGAGAACCAAGATTTCAATGGTATCTCACACAAAAATGTCTCAAGACGGCACAAACAAAATCAACTGCAACCCTTTGACACATAACGTCAGAAGAGAAACAATGGTGTCTAAGATCAACCATCACAGGATAACATGAGTTAGCTTAGTGGTAGGTGGTGAAAGGAATTTTATCAACAGCATTACGTAACCACAATGGATATGTTTATTCTACAAGTATATCCCATGCTTCTTGATAAACAACCCAGCTTTCAAATCTCCAGTATTTTTCCTGTAATCAGACAAAAATACACTTAGGCAAAAAAAGCACAAATATTACTTTATTGTACTTCAACTGGCAAAACAAACATTGCAGGCAACTGAGATGCAAGTCTTAATGAACAGCAAAGGAGCAAATGCACTAGCGCTAGTTTCATGGAGAACACCCAAGTATAACTAGACTCACTTAAGGAATGCACTTTATTGTTTACATACCACAGGCTTTCTGAATGCTTTTTTTTTTTCCCCTTATTTGCCCTTCCCCCCCCTTAAAGTTTTAACCCAAACAAGCAATCTGTACCCCAAAATTTAAGGAAGAATTCACAAATGCTACATAATTTGCTCAATAGTTATATGAAAATAAATAGCACATTCCAAAGGCAGCAGTTTCAGTAAGACCATGCAGCCCAACAAGATAACATATATGGTGTCTTAAAAATGTTCTAACACATTGCTGGATACTCAAAGAAAAATCATATTCTGTCACATATAAGATGGAATATAGATTCTGAAGAGAAACATGGAGGAAAATTAGCTTATTCAGAGTATGCTTGGAACTGAGCTCACTACAGTTTGCTTCCTGACACAGAACTTGCACACAAAAAATGCCTCCTCTCTTCCAGACACCTTCTTCACTTTTCCATAAAATAATTCTGTGCTTGGATTTGAGTAATGACAGAAAATGAGAATGTTTTCCAGCTATACCATGCAAGCATGAGCAGATTTCCAAGAAATATTTATTCAGAGATTTTTACAAATTAAAATTGAACATGTTATCCTTATGGCATATTAGGTTCCTCTAGCTATCGGGTAGCATATATCTCACAGTCAAATGCAGTAGAAACTCTATGCATTTTGCTTTGCATTACCCAGTATGTAGGTAAAGTTTCACTGCTATGGCTATCAGAACTAAGACATTAAGAAAAACATGTAAGTATGATCTTTACATACAAGTCAGCAGCTAAAAATCACCTTTAATCCGGAGCTTTCATTTGCTCTAGCCCTCCTTCTGCAGTCAGCATGCATCCTATTATTCTAATCCTTTCCAGTGGCCAGGGAGCAGAGGAGATGTGCCTATAAATAAGGTTCAAGTTAAAATATACTGCACTTAGGCTTTCACCATGTGTGTTTGCTGACCATAAAGAGTCTCACAATCATTTCCCAAATGCTTGCACGTCACCACTTGCTTGGAAGATGGCGATGGGCTGTGGGAACAAACAGTGCACATTTGTGATCATGGTACATCACTTGACTCCTTCAGCTAACAGTAACTGCAGACTCATGTTAGGATTTTCAGACTTTTCCCTTGACTGAACATACAGCCTGGCACACTTTCATAAAGGCAGATGTACTAGAGTCCCAGGCTGGAGCAGATTAGAGTCGATCTAGCCACAAAACCTCTTGTGTTAGATAAACCAGTTGCACAGGTGTAAACTGTCATGAAAGCTTTTAAGATTACAAGAAGAAACAGAATACCTGTAGCTAAAATAGTGTTATAAGTGTCAAACAGTGAAAGTAAGTAGCCAGGCTTTGAAATTTTAAGAAGGAAATAAACCAAGTGGGGAAATAGGGACCTCAACAGAATTCTATTCTCAAGCTAAATAGACACAAACCCCTTTACCTCATGCTTCCTGACGTTTTATCATCACTGACTCAATTTTCTTTTTCTCCAAGGATGGAAGTGGCAGAAAGCTGTCTCTGGAAGGCACATTTGTGCTTCCAAAGAGGACAATTAAAACCAAGTAGGGAGGAACTGCAGAAGCATAGAAGGAACATGTCCAGCTCTGTTTTGAAGAAAAGTGCTGGGGGTAGAGGGCAGGCAGAAGAATAACTGCACTGAATATAAAATACAGAGCAGAAAAAAGAAAGTGATGTCATGGCTTGAAATACTACTGGGCTGGGAGTAGCTATTCCTTCCCAGGCTTAGCTTTTAAAAAAATTATCTTTAAAAATTTTTAAATCATTCAGTTCCTTTTTGTTACCTTTGCCACTAACCTTCACTAATGGCAGAGTACATGTTTTATAGGTTAATAGTGCAATGCAGAGAAAAAAACAACCACTTGCCTGGTTATTCCTGAAAGTAAGAACTAGAAGTAAAGGAGAAAAATTATTTAGGGATTCATTCAATGCCAAAGGCAAGACAGAATTTGTCGCAGTCCCAGACTCCCTTAGACTATCCTGTCAAAGCCGAAGTGGTTTTCCTTTCTTGTTCCTATCACCCCCACAGCTGTTCATCTACACACATGCAATGGTCCAGATCAGAAAACTTGAGCAGCTGGGGAAAGGAAGAGGAGGTCGAGAACAACAACTCACACACCTCAGGAAGCAGAGTGCTTCCCCACTGTCCATGTTTACTGCCATGTCCTCATGCTGACACAACGTGGGGACAGGAACCAGAGCAAACATGACTGCTGCTTCAGCTGCCACTACCACCCAAAAAGTGCCCCTGGAAATCACAGCCTCAGAGTCAAAACTGCTTCCTGACAAACCTTCACAGTGCATGGAATAGATCAAAGTTCAAGGGTGCCATTTCAAAACACCTTCAAACCAGTGCTACCATGAAAAGCAGTCCCTTGGCTCCCACCTGACTGTTCATTCATATCCACAGGTCAGCTTCCCTTGCTTGCTTGCATGAATAGGGGTGTGGAAAGCAGAACAAATAGCAACAACTCCCCCCCCCCCACTTGGTTTCAACTCGAATCAGCTCCCTGATCTGATTCACTGTCTGGCCATGCAAATGTTCATGCCAGTATAAGCAAAAACATTACAGGCACAGAACAAAAGGCCAGAGGTAGCAATAGAGCAGGACCAATTCTGTCAGAGATCATATCAGCTTAAAAGTGTTTGCAAATTCAAGCTCTAAGAACATAAATGTTTGCATCTCAGCCACTTAACACCTGATGTTGAAAACCCTGCAGAAGAATGGAAAAATTTGAAAGTGATGACTTTGCCTGTAGCTATATGAAACGAAGTGGAATCATAGTTTGTGTTATTTTTGGTATTGCCTTGAGTTCCTAACTGCATTATTTAGCAAAATTAGTAAGTGTTAGCAAATTAGCTGAAGTAGATGAACACAGGAGTACATACATGCAGTAACTATTGTAAGAGCAAACAGCATAAACTATGTAACCTTCGGGCTCCCCCAAGCCACAGTAAGAAGGATCGTGCACAAAAGCATCTCCTCAGTCCCTGATCACCAAGTAATATCCCTTCAGCCACCCCTCTAACTAAGGGTGCTCCTGAACCACAGGATAAGCACTTAGGTTCTTATGGTATTAGCTACTCACATCATATGCATGTTCCGTCTTGCCAGATGGCTTGTAATCTGGTCTTCCTTGAAGCTGAAAGCATCACATTAAAACTCCTAATTGGAGTAATATATTCATGAAGTAATGACCTCAGTCAATGTTTCTCAAAGTGGGTTACATCATCCAAAAGGATCATGAGAAAGCTCTAAGGCAATCAGTAAAAGATAAAAAAACCCCAAGCTGCATTTGAAAAAACCTCCACTCATTAAAATATATAAAATTATAGAAAAAGTGTGATTATAATAAAACAAAATTACACTTAAACATATTGCCACCAAAAGAGAATTCTTCATGCCTGATGGAGTGTTTTACAGCTGCAGACTCTCACAGACAACTCTTACCCCTCTGTGGAGGAGAAACTGAGCTTCCACTGGCATTTAAGAAAGGCATGCTTTTCTTAGGTTTATGCGGGAAAAGGGAAGGTAAGAGACAAAGATAATTACACACATGGGTAATTTATTCATTTATTTTTAAAGAAAGAGATATATTTTAAGTATTTTTTGAAGAACTGACATTATAGAAATTTGCTAGAATATTTTGAACATTGCAAGGCCCAGCCCAGTACTGTTTTCTTGAAATATCTACCTTTTAAGAGAAACAGAATAAATCCCACACTGACCACTAATGGAAATTTGTGAGGGTGGTGAGGCACTGAAACAGATTTCCCAAAGAAGTGCTAAATGCTCCATTCCTGGCAGCGTTCAAGGCCAGGCTAGACAGAGCCTTGGGCAATATGGTCTAGTGTGAAGCATCCCTGCCCATGGCAGGGAGGTTGGAACTATATGATATTAATGTCCTTTCCAACCAACTATTCTATGATCCCATGAAATTCAATCCTTAGCATTTCAAACTTGCATTTTTAACAAAAAAGAAAGAACAACCATGAGTAAGACCTTCTGAATTTACAGTCTACTGTGCTACGCCCTAGCCTGTTGCTCACAGCCTATTGGGTTGGATGGAGAAACTAAACAAGATTGGCCAGTTTTACAATGGCTCCAAAGTTCTGTGGACAACCGGAAACTTCAGAGTTTTATCAAATCTAGCTTTGAACAGAGGCACACAATAGAAATGATATCAGAAAGAGAAATTAAAAAGAGGAAAAATAATACAGAAGCTTTTCAGAATAATTATTATGGGATTCGAGAGGAAAGAATCAATGAGCTCGTCCTCAAGCGTTTTGCCAAAAGAAATCCTGCCAGAAGGCAGTGAACATGAAATGCCTTTTGTCACCTCTCCCTACCTAGCACATGGGAGCAGATTTTTCTCCAAGGAGCTATCTGTCAAGCTGCCATTTATGGGTCATGAAATTCTCTTTATTCAACCTGGTTTTCAGGCATTAATTTGGTCCTTCTCCTATCAGCAGGTACAGTTTTCCTCTTCCACTGGGCTTTTTTGCCAGTAAAAGAGAGAATTAACGAAATTTAAATTGATGTAAGCAGGTGAAAGGGAAAAGGAGTCTTCCTTGTTCTAATGCAGCCACTGTCCTAATGGAGTATTTTAACAGTTCAAATCCAAAAAGCGAAAAAGCATATTCAAACAACCTGAATTATTACACTGTTAATAAAGCAGTAAGGGAGCAAAACCTGCTTCTTCCCCTCTATTTGTTGGTGACCTCCATACTAGAAAATAGCATCAAAACAACACATGTACCCCAGTCAAATGAAGTAGAATTATAATTTCCACATTGGCACGTCAGACAAATGACCTACTTGTAAGATTCTTAGGCAGTTTACCTCTCTGCAACTCAAAGAGTACTCTCAGCAAAACACTGCGCAAAATACAGTGTACAAAACTAAAATAACCCACTTTACAAAATAAGAAGTTTCACTAAATTTGATACAAAACAACATACATTAATACCACAGGAACCAGTATACTACTGAACAATGAACAGAAACCACTTCAAGTATACCAAAGTATACCATTTTGTCATACATCGTATGCATTAATATAAAGAAACCTAGCTAAGTGTACTGATTTTTCCCAGGCACAGAATGACACGTATACAGATGGATATACACGACTCTCCTCTATTATTAGTGCTTGCAGTATACCAACAATTAACAAGAGAATTTCAAGACAATGGTGTCCAAGCCTCAACATCTTACATGTGTGCAAACTAGAACTTCAGCCCATAAACAGTTTTATAATATTCAAGAATTCACCTTCAAAGCATTTGAACTCTTTGGGGGGGGGGGGGGGAAGAGGGGGAAGCCAACAAAACTACAATACTGATAATTTTAGAACAAATTAAAATTTTTGAGCATGCGTAAAATGCAAGAGCACAATTATCCAAGCAGTGATCTGAAAGCACTTTCAAAACACATAGAAATGTGGATTGCCTCTCAAAATTCTAGAATTAAGCTTTATAGTTTTGGCCAAAGCAGAAAAAAAAGGCAAGTTTCCTTTACTTTCTTCACCTTTTGAATTCCATCAAGTATGTCCCTATTTTTTAAAGTTCAGGAACATTTAACACCACACACAAGATCAGAGGACTCTCATTGCTATTCCAATAAAGCAGGGCTATAAAAGCCCAAATGAGGTTATTGAGCGAGATTCAGTTCAAGAGTAAGTGTCTATCTGCAGGTGTTCAATAAGCACAGTAGGTTTCTAATGTCCCATTCTCATTATCAGAGTTCCAGCCCAACCCAACCAAAAGAGTTTAAATAAGCTCATCTTCAAAGCAGACACCCAACCAGTCAACTACATTACACTGACTGTATTGACTGATTGCTGTTGACTACAAAAGCAGCTGAGACATCTCAGGGTTGATTCACTTGCCCATACATTTCAGATGTCATGAGGTAACAAGCCTTGTCTACAGCTTTTGTTCAAGAAGGCCACTGGTCTCTTACTGTCCATGACATATGTAGTCACCTTTAGCAAGCCTAAAGCATCTGAAACGGCCATAGACACCTTACTGTTTTTTAAGTAAGTACATAGCACTGCTAGTGCAAATGCCAGCACCTATACTCAGGTACTGATCTTACATAGAATCTCTTTTGTTGTGATATTAAGGACAATTTCTGTGAAAATAAAAAAAGGTATCAATTAATGTGGAGTAATAAATGCATAAAAAGAAGATAGAACTGCTTTCAGGAATATAATAATTTCAGCAAGTCTAGCAAGCATTTTATTTCAAATTTTGCTACAGTTTTGTATGGTTTAGACATATTCCCATTCAATTAAAAAAATATATGTAGGAACAGATGTAGTCATTTTGTACCAGCAGATTCTCTCATTAGCCTTTTAAAGCCAATAACATCATATGAAAGGGCAAATTTTCCCCAACATTTTGATTCCCCATTCACTTTCCAAATGCTACATTAAAAATACAGCATTATTTATAGCCTGAAATGTATTCTGCAACATTCTTAGAAATACATTTGCAGACCTCATACACAAGTTGCAAATACCCCATACTACCTTATCTACAATAGTTCCTTTCAGTAGTTAGACTGAAGCCAGATTCTGTTACTCATATCAGACTATCTCTGCCAGTGTGCATTGCTAAATATTTAATAGCCAACAAACATCCCACACTTTACAGATATCAACAGATGTTAACTATTTTTATGTATTACACATTACATGGACTTCTTCCATAGGAAATAAAAAAAAAAGATGAATAGTTACATAAATAATTTTGAGCCAGCTGTAATACAATTGCAACCACCCCCAATAAACCCATGCACACAAATGGGATAATATGTCTACTGAAAATCAGAAATTGATACTTTAGTTACACTTCTCTCACAAGAAATCTTTCCCTACTCCCAGTCATACTCCACAAGCTCCTCAAGAAAGTCTAATCAAGATGCGCCTTCTCATATAATCAATATGGCAAACCAAAAAATACTTACGGTTGATGTGATCAATATAGTATACACCAATCTGAGGATCATATGCAGCTTCCCAACCCCATGGCAGTTCATCCCCAACACAATCCGCAAATGACAAGGGCTTTGTTAACCTAAAAGTAAAGAAACAAGATAATGGTATAGCTTTTCTCTCTTTCATACATGCATTTATTATTCATATTAAGTTGTATTATGATAGAATCGTAGAATAGTTAAGGTTGGAAAGGACTTTAAGATCATCTAGTTCCAACCTCCCTGCCATGGGCAGGGACACCTCACCCTAGACCATGCTGCCCAAGGCTCTGTCCAACCTGGCCTTGAACACTCAGGGATGGTAGAAACTAGGGAGGAGAAAGAAGAGCAAGTTGGTTTCTCCCTCTTAAAGCTCAGGCTCTTGAGTGTTTTTCCCTGTTCTATCCTTCTGAATTCATTAACTCCAAGAACATAATACAAGTTATTGCAAACATTTTTCAGTACCGGCACTCAAGTGAGAAATTCACAGCAACAACTTTCACATTAAACAATAACCAGTAGCTTGTAAAACAAAGTAATAAAACAAAGTCCTATTTGTCCCCAGAAGAACTGGACCCTACAACCTTAAGCCTGTGGTAAGAGCACAAGATTTCAAGGTCATCTTCTCTAATGACCACAGATAAAAAACTCAGAAAAGAGAATGTGACCACCTAGAATGTTGTTAGCAGCACTTAATCCGTCAACATAGCTGGATAAAATAAGCAGTAGTGTGCACAGAGCAGACATTTTATAAGTAACGTCTAATGGGCCTTGGATATTCACATGGTGCTTTTTTAGGAAGACAGACAATTGAAGTTTTTCATTTTCATCATGAAGTGGCTAATTTATTACAAGAAATAGATTTATAACAATAATACATAGTTTTTTTCCAACTACGGCTCAGCAAAGCTTTGCATCATCATCTTTTTGGTTTGGGGGGGTTTTGGTTGCTTTTTTGGTTTTTTTTTAAGCAAAACTGAGTATTGAGTTTCCTCAGATAAATGCTATGCCTGATACAATATATTTAATAGATGGAACAAGAGATTTAAGGTTCTGTCGTTACCATAGTGACTGTAAGATTAGTACACATCCAAAGTTTATCCAGAGTTAAAAAAAAAAATTCCTCAGGGTAAGATTATTAGAAGTTTGTAGGACACACGACCACCACCTCCGTTGCTCACTGCTGCTTAACTTCTGTCACCTAAGACTGTTTTGTCATCTCATCATTAAAATTCTATTCAAATAAAACACTAACAGTCTGATACACATGCAATTCTTCTGTGTTTCAGTACTTTTTCTTCAGTTTCTGACCAAAACTAGTTTATTGACATTTTTGTGAGGATTGAAAGAGAAAATAATTGTACATTTTACTCTCTACAAAATGGGCTGGCCTTCTTTTTTAATGTAGAAACACCAAATAGAAAGCACTTAACAAAACTGATTGAACTTTTTATGCAGCTGAGAAAATAGAAATCTGAGCACAGGTTTGATTTAGATCACTGTCCCACAAGTATATTATTATTATTGATGGATCTGACCTACCAGTTCTTTAAGCAGGGCAATACTTTACCTTCCAAATTAAGGTTGCAGAAATTGCAAAGAACCAAGCTCTTTGGATCAAAAATCTTTTGAACTGTGGGGTTGTTCTGGGGGGTTTGTTTTGTTTTGTTTTTTAAATTGTAAGTATGAATCCACTCCTTCATATTCCCCCAAAATTTACAACATAAATCCAATAAGGTTACTAATGCTTAATTTGAAGTCCAGAACATGTTCACACGTATACAACAAGTTTGCTTATTTATTGCCACTTCTAACTGCTATACAAAATCACTTAGCACCTCAAAGAGTATTACAAAATTCAGGTGAGATTACCAATGTGAAATTACACATGGATCACTAGGATATAAAATATGGATTATAAGCAACACAAACAAGGTGTGAGAAAAGTTGTTTACTGAGAGAGATTCCCCCTGAGAATGGTCAACCACAGACACTTTTCTCAGTAAAGTAAGAAGATGTAGCTTCTGTATTACTGTTCTGTATTATTTCTGTTCTCCTTCTCAGCGTTAATCCACTGTACGCTGTCTCACAGACTAAGAGCTCCTTTTCTAAAGGAAATCTTGATGCAAGTATCTTGAGTGGGATAAACTCCCCAGTGATCTCTGGGGAGAGGCAAAATCCATAGTAAGTCAAACCTATCCATTGTATCCTCTCCCACTGCTGACATATATTTTTAAATGCAGACACAGCACTGCTCCAAGCGAGGCTGCTCCAAGGAGCTCTCCAAAACAGCCAGCTCAGACCTGCCACTCTTCCTCACCCTCCTCCTCTCAGGGCAGTAGAAACTGTGCTGCTGTGGCCAAGATGGAAGTTATGCAGCTCAGTAGGCTAACAAGCTGCCTAGCGCTGCCATATCAAATACACCTGCCCAAATGCTACCTACTAATAATTACCAGCATCACTTCGAAAATTACTGGTTTGTTTGCAAACAGTACTAGCTAGATAAAGATGGCTCTCAGGAAAACAACAGAAGCCTTTCAAAACCAGGATAAAGCACGCAATTGCAGCTTGAGCCAGGCTGTCCACAGCACACAGCAGACTGAACACAGCGTACCCATATCAGCATTTCCAGGCCACTACTGCTAAGAGGAAGTATCAATCACATAAAAGCAACAGCCCTTTGGTGAGTTTGGTTAATCATGTGAACCTGTGCCAACAAGGGCACATCTTGCTGTGAAATAAGTCCTGCCTCAAATCAAATTACAAATGCAGATTTTCATGAAATGTCTTAAACTGAATAAAAGTTCAATGTGATCCTCAGCCGTAACATTTTAATATTAACTCAAAACACAGGTCTTGTAATTCAAGTAGAAAAAATATTTGAAATACCACATAGCAGAGTAGGGATCATAACAAACTCGTATAAACATGGACAGATGGCCTCTAATAAATTCATTTAGCATTCTACATGAGCATTTGATACTTTCAAAGATACACACCACAGTTAGCAACAATCACAAGATGTGATTTTCAAACCACCCCTACAGGAAGGATATAAACTCAGTACTACTCTGGCTTTTCATCCTCACTCCACACCAATTTTATTTTTAATCACATACTGACTTCTTACTATTACACCACATTCTGTAGGTTAGACAGGAGGCCACTCTGGCCATGTGGGTGTTCTGCCCAGGTGTTATCGCCTGTCAGAAATCAGACACCGTGAGAATGAATAGCAGCCGCGCTCTCATCCCAGACGCTCCATAAATTAAATTGACACTAAAAAACTGTGGAAAAGTAATTCAGTGACCCACTCTGGACCTTAAACAAAAGGAGGGAGACAGAGGCCCTGAAATACAGGCAGTACTTGATAAATTATTCTATGAATTCTGCCATGTTGGATCATGCTTGAACATTACAGCCTTAAGATCCAAACTATGTCAGGGGAACTGCTCCCAAGTAGATTTATAAAACATGATAAGGTTTTTACATAACAAGATCACAATTACCTAAGAGTGTTACATCCCCATGACTCTATTTTTTGGTTCAGATTCTTTAAATAGCACAAGATTTTTGAGCCCAAACATAGACTTCTACAATTGAGAAGCAATCAACACAAGGTAATACCCAATTGCTTAGGGCCCTCAGACCTGTTTCAACATGAACAGCATTTACTTTCACAACAGGTATGGCAAAAGGGTAAGATTAACATAACATGAAGTAAAACACAAAAGAAAATTTGCAAGACAAAAGTTGAAAGCAGTGTTACACTGGAAAGAAAATAATATCTGGGAGCAAGGACTGAAGGAACCTTGTCTGTATGAAGATCATTATCTGTGACATAATAACCTATGATAGACAGACTACTTTACATTCATTAACCAGCAAAATTATGTTTATCGCACCATAACAGGATTAAGTGCTATCTCGGGGCACTGATATTCTGAGAAGGTTTGTAATACTTCTTCAGTTTGTAGTTATCAATTTACATGCTCTTAAAAGAATACTGATACTCTAAAAAGGATGACTTTATGTCCACATTTAGTATACTACGAAGTTCAATTAGTTAACAAAAGATGATGGTGAGGGGGTTAATGTTTATTATCAAGCTCAGTTATTCTCAAGCATTCTCAAGCTCTTTTTTTTTAACCTTATAGAACTCTGTCGAACTCAAGACTAATTTATTAACCTTCAGCTCACGTATAACATTCCTAGCTCCTCAACCCTATATGGCTGCAAAACTCCAATTTCAGTATACAGATTGAAGCGTATGTACTCCCTGGACCAAGAGAACAAGAAGCAGGTGTGTGCAACAAGAAGTGGCTACTCACAAGAAAACCAGGGAGCATTCTGTAATTCCATCACATAAACAGTATATAATTACGTTATTGCCAGTGACTTCACAGATGCCCTGGGAAACACAGGAGACGAACACAGCTTACGAATCGACAAGCTGCATTATCACCACAAATCCACATTTTTCTTTAAAAGTTTTCAAAATATAAAGCTAGCTAAGATCTTAAAACACAGATTCTACAATGTTATGTTATCAATAACCGTTGCTATTGCATCTGCAGCCGTGCCTGTAATTCTGTTTATGCATCTGAAGTTAAGAGCCTGATGAGACTGTAAAATGGACTGTAACTACAGACTGATGGATTGTCAGTGCAATATAGTTCCATTTAGACAACTTTCTTTTGTACTTCCTAGACCACAAAAATACATAGAAGAAAGATTCCTTCCGAAGGTCAAGGTCCACAAAACCCAAGAAATTTACTACGTATACTAGTGAATGGGGTATCTTTCTGTCAAGACACAGACAACCCAAGATATTTCATACTTCTGTGATCTGAGATTATCAATGTGCATGCTCTTAAAAATGTGTATGTGAATATATATACACAGACACATACACGCAGACACAATTTTAACACATTGCTTTTATGCAAGAGCAAATCTGCATTCTGCTGCATTCCTTCCCTGACTCCTTTTTCCCTCTGAAATCCATTCAGGATTAAATCAATTGTAATGCTGTACCAGAGATTATTCATAATATGATTAGAAGCCTACCTTATCAATAGGAAACTCTGGACTTTGGTCTCTGTTCTCTTCTAAACTCAGCTGATGCCAGTATTGCTGACCTCCTTAGCATACTTCCTAGACCTGATTTTACCCACATTCTGAACAATTATGTGAGTACAGCTTGATATGTTTTGCTTAGCTATAACTATTTGCATTGATTTTGCAAGACTGACATATTGTGATTTATAATATATACGGTGGAGGGTATGAGGAAGAGAAAAAAATTACAGTAGGCATATCTGAGAAAATGGGGCAGAGGGGGACCAGGGAGAATGAGGAAGCAACACAGACAAAAAAAGCCCCACAAAAAACCTGAGACTTCCTTCCTCAATTAGAAAGGAAGAAAACGCAGGCTGATGAAAGGTACACAAATACCCGAGAATTCTGACCAGGTCTGTCTTAATCTCTTTCAAAATTACTTCCTCCTTTGCTATGTGGTGCTTGACCTACAGTCAAGACATAAGAGTTTTGAATTCAATTATAACTAGGGTCAATGCTCAACTTCTATAGCAACTTCAACATGCATTTGAAAACTTTCTCCAAATCCCAATTATCCCCGACACAAAATGACCTCATATTCTTTGCCATGTAGCAAGATCTTGTGTGACATTTATATGAAGTGCTGTACGATTAAATTACGCACCCATTCATTCTCATATAAAGCAATGTACATTACACATTATTTATTTTCTCTTACAATGCAGTACTTGCTAGTACTTTCTGTACACAAAAAACACTCTTAAAAAAGATACCTCTTCTCCACACTCTAAGAATTGAGAAGACAAAACAAATGTTACTCTTTAGGTGTAGAGAAAGGAGCATCTATTAAAATATAACAGAAGAAATCAAATGATGGAGGGGCGACATGCACACTTTCCTGGAATCTGGCTCATTTAACTACATACTTATATTTAACTACATTACAGAAGGGTGTACAGGTGACTTGCCAGTAATACAACAGTAGCACATAAAGATTCCTCTGAGCACTTCCCCCAAAAAGCTTTCACTTAGCACATTGACACAGAATAGGCACATACGATCAGCATCAGCTAATTTCTTACTTTGCAAAAGCATGACTGAAAGTAATTCTTATTTTAATCCAGTAGCCCAAGACAAGCAAATGAAAAAACATGAATCAACTGATCAGAGAAAGGAATGTATAAATACAGGAAAAATGTTCTAAATTCTTCTCTAGACTTCTAAAGTTATTACTCAAGTTGGACCTTCAAAATCAAATTGATTCTTGCCCAACTTTCTAAAACTATAGGCATTGTGACTGTAGAGGATCTATAAACACATCTCCTAATCCCATCCCAAATATCCTCCCAACATGGATTTTAATCACTTCAGGCAGCTAAGATCAATTTCTTCTATAAAACTCTGGTGTGCAATTAATCTCATCAACTTCAACAGTTTGTTATCTAACCTGAATTACTCCTTCAGTTTCCCTAGAGAGGTTGATTCAGCACACCTGAATATTTAGATTGAAGATGAATCACACCATCGGTTTCCCTCTTTTACTAGTGACTACAGAAGAAGTCTGAACACAAGGTTTGTTAGCCTATACAAGGTAACTAAATTTATTGGGACGAATACTGTACCAGGCAGCAGAGTGCATACAGGATGGCAAAAGACACCAAGCTCTAGTTCCAGGTGTCAGGTCAGAGTTAGAGAGAAGCGCTGCCCCTCCCTACAGCTGAGGTCAGTAGCCACTGACAGCATGAAAGTTACATTACATTGGGAAGATAATTTTCTCTTCTGCAAATGACAGTGGCTTAAGCTGAAACAGAATGCATTTGCTTTCTATTAATAACACTGCTGTCACTCTCCCAAGTTTAAAAGGCCATTTATCTGTAGAAAGCGGCAGATTTGCATGCCCTTAAAACACCCTTTTGCCGTATTCTTTGTTCATTCCGTTCTATAAACTAGCAAATCCCACACACAACCTCTCTCTCTCTTGAAAAAGCTCATTCACGAGTCTATTGACAGGATTTCAGCTTCTAAACACCATGTTCTTAACACAGTAGTGCCTCCTGTTTAAATACCAGGCCAAGACATTATGTACAATCTTTGTATTGCTTAGGTACATTTCTTTTGACAAGGGTATTGTTAAGATATACCGGCACTTTATTACAGGTATTATTTTGAAAGAGTAAGTACCTGGACATCAGTAGCACATCAGAATACATGAAACAAAGAGTAACATGGAGGCAGCCCCTGTAGTAGTGGTGGTGTAAAATAAACAAGTGTGGTGCAGTTATGCATTTGTAAGAGTATTTATTTATATATGCATATACAAGAGTAGTGGCGTAAAACAAAAGAGTATGGTGCAGTTATGCATTTTTTACCTTGTTCACTAGATGTGTGCAACCAAATGTTAACAAATGCCAGTATTTAAAAGAGAGCAAAATTGCACGTTACCTTTTCTACGCCAATGTAGAATGCCTAAAAGTAGTTCAAACTAAATGTCACCCCATTTTAATTATGAAAACTTCTCAGTAACATTAAATTCTGCTGCTTTATGCCTATAGCCACTACCATGTGCACATTAATCTGCTTGTTTTATATTACACATGCATGCACATAACAGTCTAGGTTTATACTACCTAGCCATGCTCGTAGTGTGTACATGCAGCAGTCAGCACTACACTGACAACATCATGCCTTCAGAATTTTGCACCACAACTGGATACTCAAAAACTAACTGCAGAGAACAAAGTCACAGTGGAATTATACACTTTTAGGAGACAAGGATTTATTAACTCCAACAGTATTTCCTGGATACATTTAATGAATTTTCAGTTGTTTTCTGGATTGCAGGTCATTTTGTCCCTAGGAATACAAAGATGGTAAACAATATAAGAACAGAAACTTGAAATATGTGGGCACTGATTCTGGTATTCTAATTAAAACCAAAACCAAACCATACAGGTATAATATCATTCTTAATAGCTTGCAATTTGTATCCTATCATTATTTTAAGCCCTTGAATACTTATGACAGACAGCAGACCTTAAAGAAACAACTTCTTGGGTTTTAGAGGGGATATCTGGAAAACAAAAACGTCCACACATGCAGATAGAGGATTATACTAAAAGACACGCATAAGAAAGTTTGCCACCTTAGAGCAACACCGAATGGCTGGACACTATTTGGATGTGTACTACTGGGGGCAATGGGCTGTCACAGCTTTGTTACAAGCACAAAAACTTGAATGGCTTGTACCTCTCATTTACAAATGAGCTGTGGGCTCATGTAGATAGGACTAGCTACATTCAATGCTGTTTCAAGGAGCCTCTAAGACCTTGCAAAATACAATTTCCATTAAAAGACTCCTGTCTAGCTAGCCAGCAGCCCAGGTGAACACAATACTGTGCTCAGGAAGCACATGAAGATCAAGCAGAAACTAAGGTTATATTTACCTTTTTCTGACCTCGTAGGGCTTGTGGGTTTTTAAACTTTTTTAAAGCACTGAGCAAGTGCTTTCTCTGTAATTTAGGCAAAGTATTCAGGGCTGCTTTGACACGCTTTGCTGAAAAGGGCAACATGCTGAACAGTCTTCAAGTTCCCAATTAGCCCTCCAGAAAGACAGCTGCATTAAAACTACCATGTGAAATGGTAATTTTGGTAAGTTATCAGTTCTGACTTCTACTGCCAAAAGGCCTTCCTGAAGACAAACTCACGGTTTCATAGACAGTACTATGGGACACAGCTGTTCACCACATTCATTAAGTACCGCTTTGAAATAACAAGCTGATACCTCACCAGTGACTGGATTTGGAGACAAGCACTAACTACAGCAGCAAGCTATACTCCATTCCTCAAATGTTTTCCAGGAACTACTCTTCTTGATTTAGTTAAATATTTAGCTGCCTGGGCAAGGACTAAAACAAACCATGAAAATAACCTTTCTGCAACCACACTATAACTAAAAATCTTAGATTCAATATAATTATACATCACTTACTAAACCTGTAAAACAAAAAAACCCAAACAGAAATCTGACAGAAGTTCTTAGCTTACAATATCTATTATAAATATGATAAGTTTAAGCCAATTCAGCTATGTATTTACTAGAAAAGATACACAATACATATCAAGATGTTTTTTATAACAAAAAATCTACTACCTGCAAAGAATTAAAAATTACTGTCCTTATTATTTCTTTATTTCAAAAGACTTATCTTCAATGCTTAAAAACCCTACACATCCCCAAGCTCCATCAGCTTTAGTGCAATACAGAAAAGCAAAGGGCGGAAATCAGAAATCTTCAGGTCCTCCAAAGATTTTGTCTATTTCCTCCATAGAAAAAACACAAAATGGGGAACTGATGCCCTTCTCACACATGCACACACACAAAAGGAAGGAAGCAAGCAGAGAACACACAATATTTCAGTACAGGAGGCAGAAGATAGGGAGAAGTGAGTGCAAAGTGAATATGCTGCCTTCCAGCTTACTGTAGGATGCTATGTGCATGTTAATGATCGCCATAAAAATACATTATAACAGCAATGAAGCAGAGCATAACTGCCTCTTCCCAGTCACAAAAGGGTTAGCATTAGCTCAATGTCAGTTCACTCTGTCCCTTCACAGGTGCTTCTGAAAAGGCACATAAACTGAATAGCTGAGACCCAGAAGGGGAAGAATGCCCTTGGGAAGGAAGGGACGCACACCCACTGGTTGCAGGACCAGGTCAAACTGCCTGCTGGCATGGTTTTTTTGTTTCCTTTTCCTTTTGATTATGATAAAACATTTGGCTTTCCACTTAACAATTACCATCAGTGAAGAAAAAAACCCATGCTGAATACAGCTATACATTCCTGCTACATTATTTTATCATTGAAGGTACTGAAGGGAAGCAAATACTTAAGTGAAAAGGAGAACCAGTATTTTCCAGCTCAGCATATCAGCTATTTGTTTTTGTAGGGCAACCCCCCCCGCCCTGACAAAATCATTACTTGTAATTTGTTTATCCCTTTAACATTGCCAAGTTCAATGCAAAGATGACATTTTGAAAGGTTAGGAGGGGAGGGGGGGACAAAGGAGTGGAAATAGGTAATGCTATGAAAGTTTTTCCTGCTTTTTTCTTTGACGCAGCAGTTGGTCCTGCACTGGCCTGTAAGCGCTATAATATTAGACACCTGGAATGTGAGGAATGTCTGATAACCATACCCTAGCACAGGGATAATTCCACGGCCATAAACCAATGATACGACCTTTGAGCCTTCCCCTGGAAAGCCCAAATGCAGTGACATTATGAAAAGGCTATTATGTGCAGTGTTGCTATAGGTTATTTGTATATACACAACTGTACACCGTTGACAGAAGGAAACCATGTTGTCATCAATTGAGAACACTGTTAAGAAACTCTGCTGTTAGTTTTACTATAAGTCCATAAACACCATGATATTTTTCCAGTAATTTGAAGTGTTTCCAATCCTACAATCTCTACCTACAAACCTGACTCGGAAATGTTTCCTTTACGTGTCTTGTACCACCCTGCTTCTCATTTCATACATTATCAAACTATTCCTCTACAATAGGAAGATGTACCTTCAGAAATTTAGAAGTCAAAAAGGAAAAAATCCACAAACCAACCAACCCAGTCAAGGATTGGTTTGTGAAATTCAAAAAAGCCACAAACTGCAAGAATTCCCATATGCAAATATGCAAACAGGAGCAACATCTGTCTCCAAAGCTTACCTTTAGCATGATACAATAATGGGAGGGAAATATCCATAGATTGGAATACTTTATTAGAATAAATCAAAACTGATACACTTATAATAAAGGATTAAAACATTTATTCTGTTATTTTGGATGATAGGTCCAAATAGCTGTCAGGCACAATGTATCAAAAGCAAACTTCGCGGCAGATAGTTAACTACTGAAGAGTTAAATATAGGACATTTCTGTAGAGTGAAAACTAAATCTGGGAAAGAGAAACGCATTTCAAAGAAAGAACACAGTCAAAACCAGAAAACCATCACGATAGTTAATGTCAGCATTAAAGATCTGACCTATCTCTAACCTTTCCCCATTCCTCCTTTCTGTAATTTCATACACACGCTCGAGCAAATCACCCCACTACTCACCTCATCAGCTACAGAAAATTATTAGGATGTTTTTTTCTGTGAATTCCCCTTCACTCCTCCTGCAAACACATGCTTGTGTTTGCAAGGGACCTTTGAATTTACAGAGTGGATATTTAAAGACTCTCCTTGCCTAACTGCTCCCACTGAAGTCAGCAGGAGTGTTACTGATTTCCTGCTACCAATTTAAGTAGCAGGAAACTTAAATCTGTGACAAGCACTTTTGAGAAGCACCATCGATCTGAACATTTCAAATAACCTCACAAACATTCAACTTCAGTGCTGCAAAGCACTCCAGCCAAGTACACCAATCTTTACAGAAGCAAGGAAGAGTGAACTCGAGTTAACTGTTCAAGGTCACTGCAATTCAGTTACAGACCTACAAACTGCACCCAAGGGGAGACAGCACCCCACTCTTACCACTGTTAATACTGAGTTCTTCATGTCCCGATTTCTAGCTTCTCAATCTAATCGCTTGTTTGGTGACAATTTTTAATGCATACTTCATTAAATCATTATGTGTTCTCCAGCACACCACAGCTTCTGTTACAAAAAGACTGAGCTAGATCAGAGCTCAAATCCTACACAGCCACCTGGCCAGCCTCTGGGCACTGGCAAGCTACTTCCAGATGCTAAAGGGGAAATCTTCTAAATGTATTAATTTTTTACATGGAAAATGAACAAACATGCCACTGATTTTATACATCTGCAAGCAGTATAATATTTTTAAAAAGGGGAGGAAATATATTTCTATTAAGAAACAAAAAAGTTGAACAACCTTTGGTGCAAACAGTTCAGAAAGTTCCCTCAAAACACTTCAGTTACGGTTTCATAGAAGACAGCCTCTAGAAAAATCTTTACATTCTTGGGAGCAGTGTTGGCAGCCCCAGTGTGAGTTACACATATACTAGTGAAACTGCACAAAACTGAAATAACAGATAATGCTGTAGCAAATATGTTTGCTTCATACAAATTAACACTGAACTTGAACGTGCAAGATGCTGAATATCAGGGTGATGGAAAATTACGGTATTGTAAAATTACAATTCTATGATTTCGGATATATGTTCTAGCCTACATTTAATCCCTCCCACCAATTATTTTAATATGCAAACCTCTCATTTGCAATGCTTTTATTAAAATTAAACTGCTTCTTGTATATTCCAAGACACTCCCAAAATAGAATTATATTAAACAAAACGAACGCGGAGCTCCTTTGGAGCCTCTACTGTTTTTACATTTTTTTTATTCACAAAAGTAATTTTATTCAAGTTTTAGATTACATTTCTTCCCAGTGGCAGTAAGGTTTTGAGGAATAGGAAACACACAGCAATTATCCAACAGGAAACATCTAAGTGTTCTGCTGTGACTTCCTTCCCACACACCCACCCGCAGAAAAGACCCGAAAACAAAAAAGACCACCCCAATGCAGCAAATTCACAGCTTATCACACATCACTCTTTAAGGAGTATGTTTGGCACAAATGGTTGTTCAGAGCAGGAGAAATACTTCCAAGGCAGCAATTTGAAAAGACTGCTGAGAAATTCTGTGAGATACTGCAAAAGCTAATGATCAGATAGAGTAGAGCCATCTACCTTTCCCACATGTGGAAATGCACTCCTTTCAGGTTTATTAGCAGTTTGCCAACAAACTGATCTAAAAAGATTATTCTAATCCAGGTTAAAGAATTACTTCAGAGAATGTAGTACATATTAAAACCTAGTCCCTAGCCATGATAGCTAATAATGCAGAGTAAATCATCATTATTTCTTCAAATAAGTGTACAAACATCAAAAAAGTATTCACAATACTCCCAAGAGTAACTGCAATGTTTTACCAGTCCTGTCTTTCAAGGTGAAAGCATATGTGAGAAGGCAAAAGAAGAGAACACCAGGACAAGGTTATTTTGCACTTTTCCAAATTCAGTTGCTTAAGCTAACACTTGGAAACTCGAAATTAAAAAAAAGGAAAGAGGCTATGCACAAAAATCGCTGAAAAGGTTTTGTACCACTACATTGTTTTCAATTGGAGCAAGAAACATTAAGTATTTTTGCCAACACCACAGAAGAAGTCGTTCAAAACTCACTGTGGATGGCTCTTTGAATAAACTCACCATTCAGCAGAAGCTAAAATTACAGACAGCTTATTTACAAGTTACAAGGAAAGAAATATAAAACAAATCAGGAAACATCACCATATGATTTCTATAAAGCCACTGTGTGATTACATTTTAATGCTGTGTTCAGCTCTGATAGCCTTGTACTTCCACACCACAATATCTCACACGTAAAACCATAGAGTAAGATACAGAGAAAAACAGGCAATGTATAGAATGCAATGTAACTGAAGAGACTAAGATTATCCATGTTGGAAGTTGCTTACAGAGTGGAATAACTATATACAAGGAAAGGAACAGGCAGCACATACTCTCTATTTCTCACACTACAGGGAGGCATATGCAGAAGAGTATGCTCAAAAAGTTCTGTATCACACACAATTGCATGTGGACCTCACTGTCACATCATTTTGCTGAGTCAAAACTGTAACTGCTTTCAAAAATAGAAGACACAAAAGACAAAACCCACGAAGAATAGATCCACAGTAACAGTAAACACAATATTCCAGATGCAATTGTTTTCCTATTGGAGTTTCTATTCTAAATTCACTTTTCTTCCACCACATGCAGAAAGATGGAAGTAAATCTGCCACTCCTTCCTTTCTCAAAGCTGTTATGACTTGAAATCAGAATTCTGAAGACAGAATCCATGTCAGACACAGTACCTGGTCTTAAAGACTCTAGCTACTTAGAAGCTGACAACCTTTACATTAATAAATAAAAAGACACCAAAACAAATGAACAAACAAAAAGAAGAGAGGTGATACTTTCAAGATAGCTACTAAACCAGCAGCATAGCTAAGCACTATGTCACCATCTTTATTCTTTGGCAACAGAAAGGAACATATAATAGACAAATCCTAAGAGTTCATTTACAATGATGAAAGTGCAGAGAATGCTTCCCAGTGGGAGGAAAAAAGGGAAAGAAAAAAAGACTTTGGCCTTCTGCACACTTCAAACGAGGCTCTTCTTAGAAAGTGTTCTTAAAACTGCCTCACTACAGAGAATATCATGGAGCTACTGCAACTCATAAGCAAATATATCTTTGACATCCCTTTAATATATTCTTATTTGATAAACATTTAGTTATTTTAACATTTTTTAATGAGTTACTAGAGTTTTTCCTAACTTTTTTTTTCTTCTGTTGAGTTAGAGCCACAAAGGATGTTTGGGTTTGTTTGGGGTTTTTTTAAGTATTACTTAAAGTTGACATTTCTTAGATTTACATTAATCCTATTTTTGACAAATGACATATGGTCAGGACTGAATTTCAGTAAAAATGGAAAACTAACCTAGTCAGGAGAATAGTAAGTTACTTAGCAGTTCAGCTCCCACAAAGCTCACAGCAACAGGTTCCATTTGAGTTGAAAGAAAGTAGCCATAGATACTCTCTACTTTTGACTAAAAACATGGTACCGATTCTTTTCATCTGTCCTAGTCTTGTAACAACCACCTGCAGTCCAGGCTTGCCTTCATTTGAGCTGGTGGTCAACAGGTTTTATTCTACCTAGAAGTCAGCAAGAAGTGGACTACTGAAGGCACCTGTTCTGTTTAACGTCTTTATTAATGATTTGGAGAAGGCATCAGAGTACACTCTTATCTGACTTGCAGATTACAGCAAACTGAGGGGGAACAACCAACACTGTCAAGAACATGGCCATTATTCAGAAGGACTCAGGCTACAGGAATGGACCAAGAGGAATCTCCAGAGATTCAGCAACAACAGAGACAAATGTCCCTTACAGTGATACAGATCGGGGCTGAACAGCTTCCTGTATCAACAGGAGTATAGCCAGTAAATCAAGGAAAGCAGTTACCCCCACTACTTTGCACACATTAGACTGCATCTCAAATACTGCATCCAGTTCCGGTCTTTTCTTGTTCTAAGAAAAACAAACCGGAGCAAGTCCAGGGGCAGACCACGAGGATGGTTGGGAGCTGGAGCACTTGCGCTGTGAGGAGAGGCTGAGGGACTGGGGTTTGTTCTGCCTGGAGAAGAGGCAGCTTCACAGGGATACAACATCAGCCTGCCCTTACCTACACAAGGAAGTCTTCAAGATGATTGCATCAGGCTGTCTGCAGGGGTGGGGCATGGTGGGAGGATAAGAGAAAGCAGGCGTAAGTCAAAAACTAAGTTCAGACCGAATATAAGGAAAAAGCATTTTCACCATGAGGATAGGTGCACATGGGACAAGCTAACCTGCGAAGTCGTACCTGAGTAACTGATCTCAGAGCTGACCATACTTTTTTCACATCATATTAAACCTTTGTGCTCACCACTCTTAGAAGCCACATGCACACATACACATACACGTGTACTCACTCCTGCCTTGCCTTCCTTTCTTGGAGCTTAGAATTCCATTTTCATATGTCTTGACTATGGAAAAATTATCTTCTTTACTTGCCTATATCACATCAAATACCGATGTCCCATAATAATTTAAGTGGATGTTAAATGTTCAGGCCCCTTCTCATTTACTTATGCTGGCAATCATATGACTTCAAGTCAGTTGAAAGAAATAAACTAGTAGGAGATATTGAAATATTTCATTTTTTTTTTTAAACCAGTTTAGCTGCCAAACCAGTTCACTACTGGTACAAAAGCCAATGCAAGAGAGAGCATGAAAGCACTTGCTGACTGGTACTAGTCACGAAACAGCAGAGTTCCTTAACAGACATTGAAACCCTGGTTCTTGATGGAAATTGTAGGCAGTACGGTAATATAAATAATTACTACTACTCCTCCTTATGATTAAGCTGTAAGACTAAACA
This sequence comes from Psilopsiagon aymara, assembly GCA_024733675.1. NCBI lineage: Eukaryota > Metazoa > Chordata > Aves > Psittaciformes > Psittacidae > Psilopsiagon > Psilopsiagon aymara. Next base: position 55,661 of record JANRGW010008127.1, read on the forward strand.
TGCACAACTGGAGAGTGCTTAACTATCTTGTGCAAGTTTCATGTGGTGAAAGATAGGAGGCTTATTTTGGTAGCTTGAGGTTTTTTTTTTGGACTACCAATGGACATCAACTAGTTACAAAGCCCTATTTCTAAGAAAAGGGAACAAATTACAGAAAACAGTGTTTAATTCCTGTTGTATTATGAAATTGAAATGCTTGGGCAATTAGGAAAATTGCCATCTATTTTAATACCCCGATCTACTGGCTACTTGAGTTTCAAAGTAGGACAATGTAAATCAGTGAAGTGCCCAAACCTGCAAAGGATACACAACTTCACAGAAGAGGCCAAGGAAACTTCCACATGCAGTCTTCTCCTTCCACTCCAAAGTCAAAGGCAGCCTTGCCATTGCCTTCAACAAAGTTAGAAGCAAACCCTGCCTATGATTAATGTTTTAGTTACCCGACTTTTGTCATGGTTGCCAAAATAAAACTTAAAATATTGTGTCCATTTGTGAGAGACTTTGCTATTGCCGTTTTGACATTTTTAGCCAAAACCAGCCCCTTAATGAGTCTCTAGTAAGGAAAGAGTTTAAAAACAATTGCTAATGACAGTGAAAATTACAGTACTGTCGCAAATACTGAGCAGAAGCACTTCCATAGAAAAATAACACCTAAGCATAAACAATTGATTAAACAGTAATCTCCCATGATGTATATCTCTTTAGTACTGGAAGAGGCAAGTTGCCCTATAAGCAATGTTTCAGTAAATTCAGCTGACTAGAAAGCTGCAATTTCACAGACTTCTGGAACTTCTAGATGCAGTATTTTTAAATGATTACTTCATAAAAATCACTTAAGTATTTTCTTATATATAAAGTTTTTATACAGCTTAAGTAATGAAAAACCTCAACGTTAGCTCACACAGTGGAAATAGGCAGTCATTCCTTGCCAAGATAAGCATTACATCTCCGTTTGCCATTTATTATTCTTTTAAACTGAATAGAGAAGATTGCTCTTAAGAGATAGTCCAGATACAAATCTCTACTATTCAATTACTTATGCAATCTCTTTAAACTTCTCAATGGAAGTCTCTTACTATTCCTCATAAATCAATCTACATCAGTTGCTTTCATGAAAAATCTTTAACATAAATATTAATACTCTGAGATACTATTTTTCCTCCAATTCTGCATGATGTCCTTAGGTTCCTTCGGGAAATTACTTCATGTATCATTCAAGCTTTTAAGACAAAACCTATCTACTTGGAATCTAGGCTTCTGACTCTCATCCTATAAACACCGGTCATCTAAAACAATTTCCAGAAGTAATGGAAAGCTTAAAAGTAGGCCCATTGTAACTAAATAGGAGTTAAATTTCTAATATGTTGAAAATGCCATAGGACTGCATGCGCTTCAGTACTCTACAGTATACAAAGTAAAGCAATAGATACAAATGCAAGAACAGCTAACATTCAGTCAGAAAGTACAGGAACATGGAGTTTGACCTAATGAGGACACATTTCCAAGCTCATGACAGTCTACGCAATTCTTTTTTGGCTGATTTGCAGGTACTCCACATAGCTAAAATTCTGTTTTAAAAACCATATGAAAAGGTTAGGGAAGAAAGAGAGGATCATGATTATTCACAGTCCAGCAAAAATCTGGTTTATGCATTTTAGACTCTGGGGATTCCAAAGTAAATTTAAGAGAAGCTGGAATTTCCTGATCTGGCAAATATGACCTAGGGTGGAGGAAGGATAATTCTCAAAAGAGCTTTCAAATATAGGCTTGGAATTTTGCCAGACAAGAACAATGATTGATTTAAATCGGCCATAAAAAGAGAGATTTGATCTTCTGTCAAGTCTTTGAAATGGTAGAAGTTAACAGAAATCATCAGCACTGTGTGCTTGTTTAATGAAAAATCCATTCTTTTACATTTAGTTCTAAACATTTTTAACACACTTGCAGGCTGATCATTTCACGTTTTCAGATGTCAGTATACCAAGCATCTTTTTTTTGTGCCATGCTATGAAGTACTGAATTTTTACAGGCAAAAACATTAAGGAAGACAGGTAGGATTTTGCAATAAAATAAAGCACTTTCTTTTCTTCCTAAAGGTGATCTGCATAGATCTTCACTGACTTTTCCAATATATGGAAATTTTATCCTCTCCCAACCCAGATTCTGTGTTTCATCAGTTTCAACACTGAACATATAATGGAAAAACTCTGCTCTTTATTGGAAGTCCAGGAGAAAGAGTCCAAGTTCTGTCTTTATTGCTGATGATGGAAAGGGACACCTCATCAGGGATGGTAACAAGATAAGGCGTGATGGGTTTAAACTTAAACAGGGGAAGTTCAGGTTAGATATATGGAAGAAATTCTTTACTCTGAGGGTGGTGAGGCACTGGAATGGGTTGCCCAAAGAAGTGATGAATGCTTCATCCCTGGGCAATGTTCCAGGCTGGGTTGGACAGAGCCCTGGGTAACATGGTCTAGGTAAGGCACCCCTGCCCATGGCAGGAGGGTTGGAACTAGATGATCTTAAGGTCCTTTCCAATCCTAACTCTTCTATGATTTCACTGCTTCATGCCAAAGATATATAAAGCATTTAATTTTGCCCATCACATTTTCTCTCCTTCACTTACTGCTTTCTTTTTGATAAAGTAATTGTATTTCTATCACCTGTATTTACAATAAACAGGTAACAAGGTCCCTGGGAACTTTAAAGAACTAGCAACATCCACCAAATGGTACCAGAGCAGTTCTTGAGTACCAGTGGAGCAACAGAACTTAACATTTCTTAATGTTACAGGATTTCAACCACCACTGCAGCCTTTCAATACTTTAAGTATTACTTTAATACTTTCAATATTCCAGATCCTTAAAGATCTGAAGAGGGACATTTTACAAGGGCATGTAGTGGCAGGACAAGAGGAGTGGCCTTAAGTTGAAAGAGGGCATATTTAGATTAGATATTAGGAAAAGTTCTTCACTGTGAGAGTGGTGAGACACTGGAACACAAGCTGTGAATGCCCCCATCCCTGGCAGCGTTCAAGGCCAGGCTGGATGGGGCTTTGAGCAACCCGGTTTAGTGGAAAGTTGCCCAGGGCAGAGGTGTTGGAACTGGATGAACTTTAAGGTCCCTTTCAACTCAAACCATTTTAAGATTCTATGATTAGCATTTCTGCTTCAACAGATACTTTTGTTTAGAAGTCATTTCTGCCTTCAAAAAACTAATCATAAGAGCAGACATCTTCTCTTTAGAATCCCAATGAGCAAACCAAAAAAACCCACAATAAACAACCAAAAAAAAAAAAAACCCACCGCACAAATGCTGCCACATTTAGGTTTTGATAATGACATTTGGCTTTGTTTGACCAGAGCCAGCAGAAGAAATGCATCATCCTGTGCAAGAGACTAACACAGTCTGCAAAGTAACTACTACTGCTATCTTCTTGTGTTTCCATGCCTGGATCATTCTTCCTGTTGTCCCTCTAAAGCCAACTGCTGAGAAATATGCAAGGAAGCAGCAGTGCTTGGTGACCCTCACTGGCAGCCAAAGAATTAGTCTGGTTGATGGAGCATGGCAATCCACTGTGCCAGCTGTAAAAAAGCAGGCTAGAGTATTTTTTTGATCCTTTCATGAGACTTTAGAAAGACAAAATCTCTTCCTTTCACAAACCTGACAAGAAAGCTTAACTGATGTCCAAAGCGCCTTTACTGTACTGACACTCACTATGCGTAGGCTATAACCAAAGTCCTTTATGGGTGGCCTGAATACTTCTGAATGGGCTGTAACAAGAATATGCTGCAGTATGGATAACTGCTTCAGACAGTAGGGACACAAGCAAAATGATCCATGTGGAGCGATGCTCCTGCGATACTTGCATTAGGCAAAAAGACTTAACACTGTCAGAAGAGCAAAGTGTGACAGAGTATAGCTTTCCAGTCACAAGTGCAGAATCAGATAGGGGTCAGAGGAACCCCTCAGCTGAGGTACTGAAACACCCCAACCCTAACCTTCATATCTTTCCTTCTGTCCTGGCTTCCTCCAGCTGCTCTATGCCTCAGGGAAAAAAAAAAAAAAAAAAAAAAAAGCTGAAGGGGAAAAGCAATTTCCAAAGGCAGAGGTAGCCCAAAACACCACTCAGGACCTTCTGAACTCAGAGTTTTGGGGACCTGCAAAAGAAGGCCTGGCTAAGCATGTCTGTGGACTGAAAGCAGAACTAACACAAACTATACAGAGCAAATCATGCTCTTCCTGCCAGTTGCTAACAATCCTAGTTGTGTTGTTTAGCTACCAACAAGCTAAAACATATTGCAGACTTTGGGCAGTGAAAAATGTTGTATTCTCCTGCTGCCATCACCCTTACCTACCTGTTACTTATTCCATGCTATACATACAGATGGAGTGATACATTTAAACAGGCTAAGACCCACTCTTTCCATCTTCTGCTTATTCACACAAGCTATTTTCTGAATGAATAGAGAAAAGATCAAATGCTAGAACAGAGGGCACACAAAACACGGCAACTGAAGCTGAGAACTTCTCAGTTCCCCGCTGAGAAGTTCCCTCAGCTCAGGTAAAAATCTAAGAGGAATTTATGGAGATTACAGATAGTCTTTGATTGGTTAAATATTTCTAGGGATCAGCGCACCTCTCAAGGCTATCTAGAGGACAACTACATTTCACAGGAATTTCTATAGCACTGGTTCTTTCCATTATCTGCCTGCTTCCCCCCCCCCGAGATTTTTCAAAATGTGCATTTTCAAACTGAAACTTAGATTTTCCTCTTGCCTCGGGTTATGGCAGTTCAGGAAACAGGCCTGGGATGTCAGGTACCTCTTCCGCCTCATTCAGTCAGGGAAGACGGCTTTTCAATAGCACCGAGTCATTCTGAGCCAGGAAAGGGGCTGGAATCTGATTCTTTCACATTCCAGACCAGTACACCAACTAACAAGCAATAAAATCTTCCCAGTCTTTTACACTCCCAAAAGGGCCTCTGCCAAAAATTTTTCAACAAAGCAGAAGAACGGTACACTTTATACAGATTTACCAACACTGCAACTTCTGGAAAAAAGCTTTTTATTCAAATATTTCAACCAACTTCAACTGTCACTTTGTCTTACGATATTAATTTTCTCTTTTTTCTTCTGTCCATCTTGTTAGTGACAATTCAATGAAACACCCACCCGTGGAAAAACATGGAGCACACTACTACCATCCTGATATTTTCAATAAAGTGTTAAAGCAGTATTACTTTTGTACACCACTCTTATGGATGCCACTTGGAGCCTTCCGAATAAAAAATTTATCTCTTGTAAGTTAAAGAGTTGAGTCCATCAACAACTATTGGCATAATAATTACTCATTACATAATTTACAGCTTCTAGTGGAAGAATAATGCAAAATAAGCAACTACATAAGTTTTAGAAGCATCTCTGTATATCTTAGCTTGAAATGACACACTTGTTTTTTAAACAAGAGAAAAAATTAAAGATTGAATTACTATTCTTCCCAAAATTGTAAGAAACTAAGAAACAAAACAAATCATACAGTACAAAGAAGATTAGAAAATGCTAGGATCATCAAGAACCCCATGTAATTTAAAGGCAACTTCAAGATAGCCCCCAATCAAACAAAATATGCAGCCAGCAGGCCAATTCTTTGAAGTATTCATCCACAGGTAGTAATTTAAAACACAATCACAGTGGCGAATAACAGCTGTTACGAAGTACAGCAAGGTGCCATTCAGGAGAGTTGTTTTCAATCATCCACCTCTGAAAGTGCCTTCTGGAACAAACTTTAAAACGTTGCCCCTTCCAAAGTCACATCCGACAGAATAGAAAAAAAATCATCCCTAGATGCTTCCAGCTTTAGATCATTTTATAGACACTACTGAACTGGACAGTGGATGAGTTAATGCCAATATACTGTAAAACACCATGAGTAACCTCCCACTACCCTCATGGTTCCCATTCCAACACAGCACGTATTAGTCTCCTTGTCCACAGGTGTTTGGGATTAAGGACTTCATGTCAGGGTGTAGTAATGAGTTCTTTCCTCATATTTAAACAGATTACATCAAAACATTACTTCTCTGAAACTAGTATTTTTCTAAAATATGATGCTTAGTTAATTTGGTGATTTAACCCTGAAGAAGCCACATTTACCCACATATGCCTGGTAAATAATGAAAGAAAGGCCAGTTATAAAATCCTGAAATATATGCATTTAGTAATAGCAGGCCAGTCTTCCACAGAAAACATTTTTTCCCTTAAATACATAAAATGCACATAATAATGTATGTGAGGAGGAACCTTTGCAGGCTGTCTGGTCCAACATCCTGCCCAGTGCAGGACAACTCCGAAATCAAATCAGGTTATTTCGAGCCATGCCCACAAGTACCCAGGGAAAGCTGCTCTAGTGCTTGCCCACAGATCCTAATCTATGCCGCCATTTTTTTACTTTTGGTTCAGTAAATCTCTGCAATTCCATTTTCAGTGGTACAGGTTGTGTATTGGCCCCTCAGTTTCAACACAGTGAACAGTATATATTCTACCTCCATGTTAAACCATGGTTGCTATTTTAAAAATAAATAAATAAAAATCATCAGTGGCCTACTGTCATTTTCACATATTTCAACATCTGCACAGAAGACCAAAGTCAGTCTTCATTTGGTCCGCATTCTGTACCTAATGTTCCTTACTCTCCACACCACCCAGAGACTGTGTTTTCACAAGAAGAGGCCTTCAGTACAAAAGCTAGTTTAATAAGGATGATACATCTTTTTTTCAAAATAAATAATGATAAAATCTAAAAGAAGGGAGGTACATTCACTTTTCACATATGCAGCAGTACTACAAGCTTTTGTTATTTTGGTATGATCTTTAATGGGATTTTTTTTCATCTTTACTCTTGCTTCTTTTAAACCTTTTTACTCTGGTTCACATCTCAGTTGTACAAACAGCTGTGCAGTTCAACCAAAGGCTGTAATCAAAATATCCCATCAGAATACCACCATCATCAAGGTTATAAGAAATCTTTCATGATATCTGAATGTTAACCATGTTCATCATCAGTGCAACATCATCTTTAAACATCACAACACATCTTAAACAGATGTGTACTAGTCACACCTAAGGAAAAAGATGGCATTCAGAAAAAGTCTAATACTGGCCATTTTAAAAACTCTTTCAAATAATGTATTACAAAATAGCTATTTATGAGAGCTTATTCCCAAAAGATCTGCTACAAACCTACTACCTCAATAAGCATGACAGTACCACCACAAGGAGGGCCCTCTGATATGTACTGTCACCCCTCAACACCAGACAACCGGCAGTGAGTGTTTCACAAGACCTTCAGACAGCTGGCTGAAGCTGTTTAACTACATAGTACATCTGCCAAATGGAGCATCTATATTCTTCATGCATTTTCTAAATACTAGCTACATTAGGCGCTACAACTATGACCAGAAAGAAGACACTGTACAAATTTTTAGCAAAACCTGGCTGATAGGAAAAGGCAATCAAATATCAAGTATCAGAGGCTTTAAAGATTTTTAAATACAAAACCTTTAACTGTCCTACATTTGTCCTCAAAGCTTATTTTCTTGCCAAAATCTTACCTGGAAAAATAAAGTTTTGATTGCTTCCACGAATGCTGAGCAAATCGGACAGCCAGATCCTGACTGCAAACCAGAAACCTGCCACAGTATGGAAGTTCACGGCTCATTTAGATCACTGTACACCATGCTGGCAAGTGAGGCAGAACAACCAGACAAGCAAACAAGAAAATAAGCAAGAACCAAAAAGCCTAATCCATATCACCCTAATAATTTGGTTTGCTATAAACCATTACTCCACTAGACTACAGTCTCATTAATTCAGCTAAAACAGCAGTGCAACCAATTAACACTCCATAGCAAACCTCAAACTTTACTTCACTAAAGCCTTTCTCTCAAAGAGTAGATATAAAAAGAGAGCCTAGGGATTATAAATAACAGAGGAAAACCAGAAAAGAACATGCAAGTTCAGAAACTTGAACAAATAATCTGTTTACAGTGTAAGTACCTGTGTATTAAGCCTTACTCCAGCAGTAAACCACTGACCACGCCAGCCTGACTAAAAGGCTTATGGTGTTTGTATGCTTTGCTGCATCCCATAATTTCTCTAGTCATTTGAACACTATTTCAAGAATGTTTTGTAGAGGTCTCAGATGATTATTCACATTCATAGCATTCTACTGTTCACCAGAATTATTGTAAATGCTTTAACAGTTCATTTCAGGCACTGTAATACAACATGACTGAAAGAGGTCTTTACTTCTTGTCAGATTGCTGTCTTGAGTTGCTTCCTCTTACATACAATCATTTACTACTCAATGCTTCAGCAAAATATATTTTAAATATTAAATATTTCCATTCCAAATGATCCTTTTTCATACTGTAACCCAACTAAACCAGCACCTCGGCCTGCCATTTCTGTGCAAAACAAAGCTGCCAAGTGCAAAAGAACACGTGAAATATGAAAAACTTTGGCACATCTCCTACTGTCCAGGAACATTAAGATATAGAAATGGAGAAGAAAAGACCTCGATTTCTGGGGCTTCTCTACAGGTCTACATTCTAATCCAGTAAATTGAAGGTAACACTGTTATTTACTTCAGAAGGGTGAAATTCAAGTCAGATCCTCAGAGATCACATCAATCTGAGCAGTATCCTGTTTTCTTTATTACACTCCAACTCCATGGACATTCCAGTTTTGGTTCTGGCAGTTTGTCACTGTTCACTCTGGAATTTAGTACTGAAAATTTTTGCGCCTTAAACTCATACTATAGCTTATTTTCCAAATCTCTCCGAGAGAAGTCCATAGCTTTCCAAACTAGAATTGCTCACCATTGCTCAATTCCATCAAAACTAAAAAGAAGGGGTAAGTGCAAGTCTTCGCACTTCACATTAAAAGCCTCAAGCAACACAAAAGCAATATACCATTTAGGTCCAATCCTGCAGACAACAATACTGGAAATGTGATTAAAATCAAGGCAATGCCTCAGAAAAAGTACAATTACACATAAAGGTCATTATTATGTATTGCAAGGTCATACTTCAAAATTTATCACAAATTACAAGATGGCCTAATGTGTTAAGACAGCATTGACAGAATGAGCTGAAAAGAACTTTATTTTTGACAAGATGTGACTATACTAAATATACATTGTATAGGTCTTGGGAATATGGGAGTCAGAAGGAAAGTAGGCTTAGGTACAACTGGGAATATATCCAGCCCCAAGCACACACAGAAAGCACAATTAAATCCCATACAGCCCTTATGGCAGAACCACAAACTAAATTCCACAGTTTTAAGAAACTAAGAAGTAATATGTTTGTATGTTTCTACTCAGACATCACTTCCTGAAGAAAATAAGCTACTAAGCTTCCAAACTTCTGAAAGCTCATGAGTTTCTCACAGGATGCTTCCTGTGTCTCTTTAAAAATAATGAACAATTTAAATTATTTGGTGCTGTACCATGAAACTATGTATACAAAGATACCTCACAATGGGTATTCACAGTGTAACTCAAGAGAGCCCAAATGTTTCAAGACTTAAACCAAACCCCAATTAACAACACACATTTGACAAGAGAAGTACAGTTGAGTGTTGGATGATATATGGAACAGAAATGTCACTTAGCTCACAAGGAAATTTTGTATCACATTCACTTCAGACAAAAATACCAAGGATTAAATATAGGTTAAAGTACCTTTATAAGCAACAGTAGCCACAGACTATTTCACAAAGTCCATTACATGCCCCACTTTCCCCATAGGCCTCTCAAAAGCAAGGGAAAAATAACATTCAAATGTTCTCTGCCCAGCTCAGCTCCCAGCTACTCCAGCCTTCCTGAACTATAAACCTTTGTCCATGACAGCTGCTCTCCACTGAATCCTTGTGGAATGGAAGCCAATCAGCACCCCCTGGTTGGGCTTTGCATTGGTCAGGCTACAATGAGTACAGCAGCATGCACCTAGATGTCCTGCAATAATCAGAATGGCTCATGAACATGAATCGAATCACAGGATGGGACTGTAATCATTTGCTAATAACAGCATTTAAAAAAATCTAGTTCATAAATCTGAATTACATCTTTTTCTCTGATGAACAGTAACTGCTTATTAGGGGGTTTATTTCCAAGAGGAATTAAGAATTTTCACAGAGACATTGTGTTAACACCAGTGAAGAGGCAGAAACTTGTAAGTCTACATAAATTTTTTTAGCATAACCAAGGAAATCTGAATTAAGAATGAAGGGACTAGGCTTTGAATAAAAGTATTCTTTCTCAGTTACATCATCAGGCCATGAGACAGGCATTTCTGGACTAGACTACAGTTTAACAATTGACGGTATTAAACAAAGGAAAAAACCCACCCTACTGTTTCCTCAAGAACAAATAAATGCCTTTCCCTGACAATTTTCGGCAATCCATCACAGACAATAAGCAAGGTTAAAATGCCCATTTTTTCAGCTGAAAGGGGCCATACCTTCTCTTCTAGAAGTATTAAAAAAACATAACAAATCATCATACCTTCCAATGACCAGAAGTATCCCGGAGATTGGCAAGCAGAAGCAATCACGATTGTTTCTCCATAGTGTGATCCCCATAAAAACTCTGCCATGCAGCTATATGACAGAGTACACCTGCGCTTTGGTCAAATCCTGTTAGTTGACACGATGTTACTAAGATATACACCACACTAAGACCACGCGCTGGGCATATTTACTGCCATATGGCATGATGTGCTCATACACAATCTGCAGAATATCAAAAATTCATCTGCCTCATGATGAAAATACCTGCACCTTTGTCAGACATTCCCAGCTCTATGGGGGAGGTAAGCTCTTAGGAGCATTGGGGCAGGCAGTGAATCAGAGCAAGAACTCTTCACAGGTCAGATCTGTAGGCAGTAAGATATGCTTATCTGAACAAGACTCCAGTTTAGCACTTAAATGTACTTTAAAAAGAAACAACAGGTTTGTAAAGTACTGTTCCTTCATCAATAACACAAGAAAGCTGCCCATAGAGAGTGTCCTGGCACAATTTAGTTAAAATACACTCTTCTAGATCTTTTCCTCTAAAAGTAAAAAAGTTTGGTATTTCTAGACACTTAAAACCTGACTGTCAGAACAAACAGGGTATTACGGAAGGCACCCCAGTTATGGTTGTCCTTTTTGCTTTTCAAATAAAGATCTCAGTTTGAGTTAATGAACTGAGAAAAAGTACAAACATACCAAAGCTGGTTCAACATATAGTATTGTTTAGCGCAAAACAAGTGTATGCAGAAATTTGAGTTTGCTGTCCTAAAACAATACATCTTTACATACCCAAACAAGTACTTCAAATACGGTATGTATCAGGGTTGATGAGATAAAGTTGCCTTTCTTCAAGTACTAACAGTATTCAAGTTCAACGGATAGCATCTGATCTTGTTCTATGAGATGCAAATGATTGTTTCAGTTGACCGAATATATTCATACAGACAGACTTGTCTGTAGCTCCGAAGTCCTAACCAACAAAAAAACCCAAAACAAATTAGCCTTAAATAGAAGTACAAAAAAGGGGTGGAGTGAATGGGGAAAGCAAGCAATCTCTCCCTCAAGAAGCACTTTCATTAACCTTTTAAAAATGAGGGCCAGAGATTGACTTAATAGTGTAGGAACTTCACCATCACTATCGGTTTTGCAAATAAAGTCACTGTGAAGAGCAGTGGTATTCAGCAACACTCAAAATGTGCTACTTAAGAAGACCCAAACCCTACATCCACAAAGCAAAACTCTACTAAATACTAAATCAACACAAAAAAGAAAACATAACTACTGTATCGCTCCCTCTTTTTACCACAGCTTCTTTCAAGTGAAGGACAAGCCTATTTCTCCGTACAGATGACTCCCTCAAATATATGAAGACAAATGGCTCCAGCTGGCTTCACACAATAAAATACTCAAAGTATTGAATTATACAATCATTCTGGTGAGACACTCTGCAGCAGTTTAAACCATGTTTTATGACTAGTTAAGGAAAAAAAAATGCACCAAAGAATTTCTGATCTACTTTCATAGATGGCAGAAATTAGCTAGTCATAAGCATATTGTCGACAGCAGCACATTACTGGAAAACAGGATCTAATTCTGCAACCGTGCAATGATAAAATTTCTCTGGAGCAAGAGCTTTACAGTAACAAACATTTTAAAAGTCAGTAAAAAGTCTGTAACACCATAAAGGTTTCCTGGTGACAGAAAACATGTTTAGCACCAAGATGGCTGGAACAGCTGTACTGCTGGTTCACTGCAATGAAAAGGTGAACACAAAGACACATATAAGAAAATAATGGAGAAAGCCAACAAAAGAAATGAACACCTAACACGACAGTTCCATGGTAGCTAGGATTGAGCTACATCTTGATTTCTACACCATCACTCTCTCTTTTGTTTCCACCTCTGGACTTGCCTCCTGCCTCACACCAGCACTAGCATCCATTCAGTGAGGCAAGCAGTTTCTGATGGAGAACAACCCTAAAAACAACTTGGCCAAATCACCTCCTGGGTTCAGTTTACAATTTGGTGGCAGAGAGGCACAGGTAAACAGAACCATGACAGTCAAAACCCAGTAGCTGTGTTACCCCTCTGCAGTCCTTTTCCTCTTTCTTATAGGCTGCTGTCGGTGCTGAATTCACACTTCCCCGAATAGCAGTTGTGGAATCTTGGCATTGTTTCTATTTGTGCCATTCTGAAAAGGTGTCACCATGGAAATATTACTGTATTTTCAATCTTTTCCATTACTCCCATGAATATTTTCCTAGTTTATAGTAATCTGTGTGATATAAAAACATGAAATCTCAAATTCCTGTAACACTTTTCTAGGCTAAAAAGAAAAAAGCAGCAAGAAAAACAAAACCTATTTCACAAAATTCAACTTGTCTCTAGATGTTACAAATATTAATAAGTGGAAGCAGAGAAATTCTCTTATTCTAATAACATTAATAATATTCAAAGCATAGCATTTTAAGTAGAGATGAACACAGTTATTTAACTGGAGAAAAACAAGAATTACTAACGTAATCTGTACAGATCTCTGAAGTTATAAATAACTTGCCCTATTTGATCTATACATTGACCCTTACCTGTAAAAATTATAACTCTGTTCACAGCCATTGCTTCAAAGTAAAGCCAGTTCCCCTTCTCGGAAAATATAATAGTTCTGAAGTATTCCTTCATTTAAGCATACTATGGTAGGACAACATTTCTAGCGAACAGCTTAGCTTCATTCATTTGAGAAGAGGTCTATTTTCTTTCATGTGTAAAACTTCTTATGAAGGCTTATGTTGTGCATGACAACTACAATACTACTGCCTTGTAAGTCAAGATAGCTTTCAACCAAAGTAGCTCCAGTAGACAAGCACTACAGACACAGACCTGAATAAACCAGTCTAGATCACTCACTCCACTTTACATACCAGGTCACAGTCCTTGGCTTTAACCAGTTGTACATACTTTGCACACATAAGCTAATTCTCTCTAGCATTTCTTGACTTAACTTAACATGGTCTGAGATGAAGGACACAGTGCAGTCCTACCACTCCCAGAAAAATAAAGTATAGAAGTGTTATCTCAGTTATCATAGCCATTTTCGCTAATGCTAAAATCAACAACACATAGCCCTAAGCCAATGACAGACTGGTTAAAAATCCCATCACTATGTATCTTAACAATCACTATGTATTTTAACATCAATCTATTTTACACAAACACGATGTATTTTAACACTGTCTGATGTTATCACAGCTATATTAGCACTGTAATATTAGAATTCGACTTTACACTGGATAAACAAATGGTGTCAGAAGTTCAGACACAGCTAGCTTCTCATTGCATTGCATCACAGGTTTTATTTTGAATAAATATACATCAATTAAGTAAAAGCAGTTCCCAACCTGTCACTGAAGCCAAAATGAGATACCAGTTTCACAGGGAATATGTACATTCCTGAGCAGACAAGGAGACAGGAATTATGTGGAATAAGGATAAAAAACAGCAAATACTATAGGATGCAACAAGGCAGAGAAAGATATTTGGAAGGAGTGGGGGAGGAGGAAATCATTGGCCTATCTCGCAACAGGATTATTTCAAGTTACACACCTTGGAGTGTCATCAAGTGATCCTTCTCTGATTTTCTAAAATAGTTAGGTGACTATTCCTTATTAGGGTTAGAATTTCACAAGGTACACTGAGGCAATCAGTTAGCGGATTCAAGCCACCAAAAATATAAAAGCCCCACTCCCTCCTCAGCTATTAGCAAACAAGGGAGATGCAAGAGACAACAGGAAAGGTATGAGAGGTATGAGAAAAGGAACCTTTCAGTGATGGTTTGCCATTAAATTAATTCTTAGCAAGCAGCAGCCTAAAGAAGGGATTTATCAGGTAGTTGCACCTTAAATAGGCTATGGCAAGATTTCACTTAAAACAAAATTAAGATCCATCCTTTTCAAAATATAAACACTAACACTTCAATTTATCATCATTCTTCTTCAAAGGACAGACTAACCATACTCCCACGTCTTGCCTAAATTTTGTTCCCTCCACTCACCAGACTTTTAAACATTTCAGAATTTTTTCCTGTTTTAGCTGCAGTCACCACTTTCACACAGAACTGTACTTGCCTCAGACACCAGATGCTTCAGATAGTAAAAGTTATTGTACTCATCTATCACAACACAGCTTACTTTCATAAAAAAAAAAAAAAAGAGAAAAAAAGAAAGAGATCCAAATGTGTTTTCTGGTCTCTGATGACCTCCCATCATGCCATTTCCTTTTCTGCTTGCCTCTTATTTATTACCTTTAACTTTTACCAGAACAGTATCTTACGTGTCTCCTGTTTGTCCCAGTCTCCACTGTGACCGGAGGTTCTACCATGCACCCCAAGGCTAGCGTAATGTTCAGGAAAGAGGCATGATGAAAATCCCCCTGCTCAAGTAACTTCAACCACAGTATCTCCCCTCTTCACAACCTCTGCTGTTCACAGCACAAGAGAAAGCAAGTTCCAGCAAAAAAGGAAGGAACAAAGTGCCCTTCTTTTCTAAGGGAAAAGTACAATGCAAGATTTAATTGCTGAAACCTAATAAACAGTCTCATTCTGAGAAATCTTCCATAAGTTACATATTTCCATGATAAAAATTATAGCATTTTCGCTTCTCCCAGCAAATAAAAACAGCAATGGAAACTGCATTCCCTCTCCACAATGCCGCAAAGAAGACTCTCACAAACCCTTGTGAAGCTTTCTAGTTTCTGCACATCTGATGTTTCTCAAACAGCATCTCGGTTATACAGTTAGCAAGTACTCTAGAAACAGTCTAGTAAAAGTGTACTACAAGTTATTCCAAATGTACAAATATATTTTGAACAAATTTTTCTCCTCATGAGAAGTGAAAAGGGGCAGAAGAACAGTTTTGCTTTCATAGCAGCTCACTCCTTACCACTCCTACAGGAGTGCTGAGAGACATTAAATAAAGATCACTTACAGCTTCAGAATTTGATGTGGAACTCATTTTAGGAATGCTATAGAAACAAAAGATGCCTGTTTTGAGTCAGTGGTGATTAATAGTGGAGCATGGACAATTTACTATTTAGAAAGCAAGATATGAGAAGCCCTGCATTCCAGGTGACAAAGCCTAAATGTCATCCAACTGCTGAAGATTAGAGGATACTGACATTTCTATCTCCTATTCCATTTCTCCTCAGTGCTCCATACCAAGAAATAAAATGTACAGAGGCCTACTTGAATAACTGAAAAAAAACCAAAACAACAAACAAACACAAGCCCAGTCTTCCTTTTCACATTTCTGTCTCTACCCCAAGCCCCTCTTAAAGGTCTGTCAAGAAAAAAAACCGAAACACATCAACACCCTACTGTAACTCAGCATCGCAGGAACTTGAGCGAGTTTCAAGGGGACTTCAAAGAAGTATGAATTCCCCTAACCCTTTCTCACATTTTCATCTGGCTCACCCTCTTCAGTCTCTCTATAACTTTGTTAAGTAGTAGCAAGATACAATTTATATTTTGGGCTATTACCCTTCTTACAATAAATCAGTTTCAGAAGTACTGTCAAGATCAGCAAGTTCTCAGTTTGCCCTATCTTAGAGGAGTCATAAACAAAGAAATAACACCTATATATATAGCAAGTGAAAATGTTACAACCACCCTCACACATCTTGCCTTTATGTTTCTCTTTCTCACACTTTGTGTCTTAAAGCGCCCTCTCTTTTGTGCCACCAGTCTTCAAAACAAATGAACACAGCACCTTAAGTGTTTGGAGAGAAAAAATCATTATTAAATAGTGCAAAATATTAAAACCCCCTGTGTTTCCACAACACTCCTAAAACACAACAAGCCACATCACTCTTGCCCTTACAACTGTGAGAGTCTACTGTCAATGAGACTACTCAGATAAATGAAGTGGTCAAATCTGAAAACTGAGCCCCAAGCTTAAAGCTGATGTGAGGGTTTTTTCACAGGTGTACCCAAAGCTATCATTATATTACAGACCTTCACCAGATAAGCAGTAACAAATACCCATACTATGAAAACAGTCTAGAAAAGCAAAAGCATCACTATATTTAAAAAAAACAACAAAACAAAAACACCACAGTTTTCCAAGAAGCTTTGAAATATGGCATTTTCAACTGCCAGTTATTTCTACACATGAATACTTTAAACCAGTAACAAAGAAGTTCCTAATTGTGCTGAAATACAGCTGACAACCCACAGACATATGGCTGATGTTTCACAGCACTAGTCTTCAGTATTTGTACGTAATCAGCTAGAGTTTGCAGCATAACGACAGCATAAGAAATACTGCCCGTACAAACTTACTTATTCTACACTTGCTTTACCAATGACAGATTTTAGAAGCCCATATACTCTAATATTCCACAAGTACATTAGGAAAAAATTATGACATCCATCAATGAAAATAGTTGAAAAAAAGGAACTCCTGAAGTTATTATCCAACAAAAGAATGCGCTTTCAGTATTTCTGTAGAACCCATTATCTTCATTTTGATGATTTAAGGAAGTTTTAAAAACATCATGAACCCAGATTTTATTGTATTGACAAACTTGGAAAATCACTTTTCAGTTTTTCTGACAGCAAACCCTAATTGCATACTGTATGGTTTCTGAACACACATTCTCTAAATTCCTAGAAGATACAATGAAATCTAGAGCAAAGTCATTGCAGGACTTTCATGCATTTCTTACTCACTTTTCCAAATCAGGTCACCAATATAAATACACTGTAAATATGGATATTATAAATACAAATACTGTAAGCTGCACATAAAATGGGCCTGTCAGTCTCTCTTCTGTGCAGGTAACAGCTTCACAGTTGAGCTACGTACACTAAAGCATGGATTCTCCTAAGCACCTAGGGCAAAATCCCCCTGTTTGTTGTGCATGACTGACACAAGTTAACAATTATTTCAAACACCACTCTTTCTGAAAAGCATCTTTAGTTCCTTAGTTCTCTTCCACATCATTTAAAGTCTGGAGGCTTGATTTCCCTTTCACCTTTAAGAAAGATATTAATAAAACAATACTTGTCCTATAGGATGGCAAACATGCAAGTGTTACTAGCTGTCTATTCTGTTAATTAGTGAAAATTCAAATTTTACCACCAGATGTGCATAGTGTTGAACTTTTCGAAGACTACAAAATGTGTAGAAACAAGATCCTAAATTAGTGAAATTTTGAGGTATTATAATGAACGTTATATCATCTTGTATTCTGCTTTGCAAACACGTTAAAAGTCTAAAACTAAACAAAACTTCAAATCTGCTATTTCTAGAGACAGTAAACACAGAAAATATTGTTTACAGTTAAAAAAAAAACAACAAAACTCAATCACCTGAGAAAGCCAGGTGCAATAAATAAGTGTCCTGTAAACTTTACCACCTCACTAATATTTACAAGGTGTTTAACATGCTCTCAAGTAAGAAAGAATTTACGTATTAGGTTTGCCATTACTGGAATTTGCTGTTACAGCAACTAGGCCAGAGAAGAAGGCCCAACACAGCGTATTATAATTGTCAAAACTTTCCTTATGCAACTTACAGCCAGCAAGCTTCATCACAACTACCTTTTCTAATTTCACCAGAGAAATATAAACCGAGGCCTTCATTTATAATTCAGTGCAGCTTGTTCCATAAATTTATAATGCCTTTAAAAAGTTTTTGACAATTAGGCTCCACTGTTTTGAGTAGCAACGCTGCATTTCATAATACACACAAAGTTTTGGGGTGCAATTACTTTTCAGGACCACTTTGGGTAAAACTGACTTTTTACGGTAGGTATGCTTGGCATCTACCATCCAGCTTTTCAAACAGCCACTGAAGCATACCCCAACAGCCAGGATCCCTGCCCAGTGGTAAGCCCTGCCCTGGTGGCTCCTGGGCGAGCAGCCTTTGAGCCGGTACCGCACCTCGGTCACCCAAGCACTTTTCAAAGGAGGCTTGCCGATTTACAGCGCTCAGACCTGCAAGAGGCAGCAAACATCCCGGGCTGCGGCTGGCGGGGGACTGAGAGGGTTCTGGCTCGCTGAGGCCTAGCGAGCGCACGAGGCCTCCCGCAGCACCAGCTCCTTCTCCGCCGGCAGCACACACCTCTCCGGACGGCCGGGACAGGACGGCCACAGGGCAGGCGGGCCCCGGGGCCGGGGGGGGACCCAGCGGGGAGGGACAGGCGTCCGGGATGCTCCGCCAGCCAGCAGGGAGGCGGCCCCGCTCCGCGGCGCTTGGGGAAGAGGGATGGCGAAGAGCCAGTGCCTGGGGTTTGGGAGGGACTGGCAAACTTCAGTACCTGTCGGGAGCACCACAAACCCAGAGACCTCCGTCGCCTCCAGAAGAGCTCTACAGGTGTCCATCCCCCCCACAAACAACTCACGCAGCGGTCATAACAACGGGCTGTACCGATGCCGACGGGAAGGCGGCCACGGCTGCACGCAAGGACTTCTGCTCGCCCCCCGTCCCGACTGGGGAGCCCCCGGCGCACCCCACACTCCCCGCCCCGTCCCGCCGCGGCCGAGCTGCCTCAGCGGCGAGGGCACCGGCAGCGCTGCGTTGAGCCCGCTCCGGGCCTCGCCACCTCCCTGCCCGCGCACCCACCTGTCCCGTGGGTCGATCCAGCTGGTCTGCTTGGTGTTGTGGTCGATGTAGAAGACTTTCCCGTCGTAATCCCTCGCCTCCTCCCAGCCGTCGGGTAAGGGGAGCTGCCCATTCCCCGCTTTCCTAGGCATGGTCGGGTGGCAGGGGTAGCTGCTCCATAGGGACAGAAAGAAAGACGGGAAGCGGGAAAAGCCCCCACCCGAGGCGAGTGGACGGGGAAGACGCCAGGAGTCTGCGGGGCACGCAGCTTCCGCTCGCGGAAGCCCAGGGAAGCCCTCCTCCGCGGCCGGGTCTCAGTCCACCATGCCGGGGCTGCCGCCTATGCCCGCGCCGCGGCAGCCCGGGTCAGGGTTGCCGGCGGAGCACAGCTGCCGTCTGGGCGCGGGGAGCCCGGCTGAGCCCCAGGCGGCCGCGGCCGCCGCTCATTAGCATGAGATTAGCATCCATCTCATCTGCATGCACATTCCTCCCGCCGCATTCCTCAGGGTTAACCCTGCAGGCGCTGCCCGCCGCCGCGCTGGACAGGCCCCGGCCGTGGATGCGGAACGAAAAGCGTCCCAAGGGCGAGCGCGTAGGGGAGACCGGAGGACCATGGCCAGGGAAAGGGAGAGAGGTGGCGGGGGGTGCCCTTCTGCTTCCAAACCAGCTGTGCCCGCGGCGCACAGGGGCTGATGCGGCTTGGGGGTAGGAGGCAAACACCTGAGGGGGGCAGCCTCCGACGGCCCGCGCGCTCAGCTTAAGCACCCTGCGGGGAAAGCGACGCGGAAGGGCTGGGGTGAGGTGAGGGAAGGAGCGACCCGGCGTGAGGGCTGCGGCCCGGCCCGGCCCTGCCCTTTGTCTGCTAACCTGCTGCTGGACACGCATCAGGCGGTACAGGCGGCTTGGGCCCGGGGATGTGCCGGCTCTGCGGGCACGGGGAAGGTGCCCTGGGAGGAGGCAGTTTGCCACTGCCTGCCTGCCCTCAGTCGAGGAGGTCTCGAGTGTCCTTTCCCTTTCCGTCAGGTCCCACTCACCTCGCTTCACATCCTCATCAACTCTGGCTACTGGCCAGTAAGGCTCGAAAGTTCCTAAAAGGACCTTGACATTTAAAATACCAGAGTTCAAAATTTAAAATAAAAAGACTTTTTTTTTTTTTTTTTTTTTTTAACTCTGTAAGTAAGTAAACTTACTGATTTTATTTAATTATTTACTTTTTAACAGACGCACCAGAGGTGAATGTGCATACACCATTCGTGGCCTGAACTGTTCTGGCCTAAAGAGCAGGTATCTAAGTCGCATGAGATATAGGGACGAGGTGTGAATTACTGCCCGTTTATCTCATCTTTGCTACAAGAGAACCTACTCCAGGTTGGTTACCATGGTTTAGCTGATAGAAGGTAATTTAATAAGTTCTATTAATTTGCATGTGTATCTGATTTCCAAGATTTGGCACCAGAAGTAGAGCAGCTGTGGGGGAATACGACTGTGGTTTAGTGGGTAGGAGTCTGAGGTAACCCAAATTTTAGTCCCAGTTTATTTCTTTTCACTAGAAGTCACTGGTTTAAAGTAACAGAATCTTCTTGGGAGAGGAAGCCTGGGACCCAGAGCTGTTATTTTTCTTTTATTTATTTTATTTTAATCTGTTTATCTACTCTAGCTCTAGCTGTCTTCAGCATTCAGCTCTGAGTTACTCGTCTTAGACAATTTACACTTATTACTAGACTTGTTTAATACATAACAAGTTTTTGGATTGCCCTTATTTGACAGGCATTGCAGTAGGTAATTTACAGGTGTCTAAGTCCCTCTATTGGATCTGCTCCTAAATAGAAAAAATTACCAGCAAGATGTGATTTTAATTTAGTTATCTTCACAGTCCAGTAGAACTAAGACCGCTATTATTTTTGTCATTTTACTTATTTTATTCTGTAACATTGTCTCTGCAAATAGCTCATATGCCTCCCCAAAATACCTGTATGGTGAGCTCCAGAATATCTTGAAGATTTTATTTTCACATCTGTTGTTTTGAGGGAGCATGCAGTGAAACTACATTCATGAAGTAAGGCTCTAGTAGTAAACAGTGGACAAAAAAATGAATTGTCCTAACTTCTGGGAATCTGTAAGAGTTCAGCTGCTTAGGGAAAGCAACAGAGTCGTTACCTACTAAAGTGACAGACTTATTTTCATGAGAATATTAAGTTTCAATGAGGCAGTTGGTTTATAAAGTCCAGTCTTACTTTCCATCTGTGTAAAAAAAGCACTTTCACTGAGCATTTACATTTTTGTCCTTTTAAATAGTCTTCTGAGTTATGTAAACTGGTGACATCTTACAATGCAAAAGTACATGTGGCAGTTGTGGGACAGGATAAACTGGATTTCCTTTTCCCTTTGAAAGCTCAATTTGCATTATCAGCAAGACACTTTGTTATATAAGTTGATAAAAAAATCTATAGGGGATGTAGTTACTTCTCTTTGGCGTTAACAAGGAGCTTTTATAAATAATACAGCTGTTTTCATCCTGAAAAAGCAGGCCTGTGATTCAGCAGCAATCCTATACTCCTATTCTCTAAAGAATCCACACAAAAGAAAGAATGAGATTAGAAAATCTGTAATACCAAGACAAAACTGAAGACTCGTTTATGCCAATGCTTACCCTGAAGCCGATACCTAATTCCTGTCCTGTGTCACCACCAAGGCCCAAGGCACCAAAGAATCACATCTTTGATTATTGATCAGATGAGATCTGCATGGATGGGGATGTGGATCTGATCCATAACCATCTTTATCAGGGTAAAACGCATCAGAAAAAATCAGTGTTTTCATTTGCGTAAATAAATGGAAAATGCAATTCTTAATTTTGAAAATAAGTATACTAAGATCATTATATAATTGTCTAATTTCTATGTATATGCTTGTGTGTGCATATACAGATGTGTTTATACTTAAATGTAAGCTGTTGCATGGTAAGCATTAGGCTCTCCCTCCCTCCATTTTCCATTGTTCAAGTACTTCACTGTGTTTGTATTTACAGTTAGGGTCTACAGTCTGGAATGCCAGTTTAGGACTGCTTAGAAATGGCAATATTGGAAGTCAGACTGACAAAAAGTAGCTAATATTTGTGTAAATAAATGCCAGATATTTAATATTACCAGCAAGACTATGAGAATATTTAGCTTTTTGAAGGACTGCTGTTATACAAAAGAGAATCCAATTATCCTGTCGCTTTTTGTTCTTTTGCAGCTTGGAAAAGAGCACATTTGGTAGAAGATAGTTACTTCCATTATCCTTTAATATGTTTTCATATGTGTAATATAGGAAAACAGAACAGATGTTCCTGATGATTCTTTTTAGCTTAAAATACGCTACAAATTCTAACTAAAAGTAGTTTTTCAAGTATACCTCCCACATCTCAACTGGTAACCTGCCTAGCATGTTGGGCTGACATTGTCAGCTGACAGCATACCACAGATTGTTCGGCTTAATTGCATAAGACAGCATAGTTCAGAATATGTAAGCATGCTTTATTCAAAACACAGAAGGGTGCATATGACGAAGGTGTCCAAAACCATGGAACAATGTAGCTGTTGCATGACTTAAGTATTTATTAATGAGTATGATAAATAACAAGATACGCTTCATGAAAGGGAGCTGATTGTTCCTCTCTTGCTTTGTATACGCATGTTTAACCAGTCTGGAGAATTTCATGTTGTAAGTAGTACATAGTTAAAGAATTGAGTTAAAGGGATTTAGAATTGTAACTATTTTATGTCACTTCTACTTACAGCTGTCAGCTAGAAGAAGAAAAAAATGTCTGTGCAAAAATTCAGAATGCAAGTGGGGAAGCGCCTGAAACCAGAAAGAGGGGCTGCAAAGGCAAATGGTTGTGCCCTGTCGCATAATGAGAACCATACTCATAAGAGTCTGTACTTACTCTAGTTCATTTCCTGATACTCTCTGCTTTCATCTTCTTTTATAGTAAATTTGTGATCAAAAAAGGCATATTTGCCCCCTGTCCTTCCACAACAAGAGATTCCCTTAACTTGATCCACTGTAGTGGTGTCCCGGAATTAATTTACAGCTGTTACAGCTCTAACTTGTACTATCTACAAATGGCTCTGAATCAAGAGCCACAGCTGTCTCCTTGAAAATCTACACAGTTCAGTCTCCACTGCTTTCAAACAGAATCTGAGTGCAGAATGAATTATGAAGTATGGTGATGGAATTAATTCCTAAAAACACCTGACAAAAATGTTTGAAAATACATATTGGTTACATTGAGGGGTTTATTTAAGCTCTTAAACCACCAAATACTGGCAACAAATCTGACTTCCCTCACATATAACTACTGTAGAACTCTAAAAACAATATTTTCAGCATTTTTATTTATTAATTTAATCACACAGAATTTTATCTGACAGCTACGCTTTCCAAGAAATGAAAGCCACCAAACCCAGGACTTCTTTATGTGATGAGACTGTTAGTTTTAAAAAGGATTTTGTAAGTTCTGTAAAGAATAACAGTGTACATGCATGAGGGAGGAAAGGAGCAGTGCTGCTTCTACTAATGTCAGCTTCTAATGCATGTATACATCTGAGACTAAAAGATCTTCAGTGATATTGTTTCTGGTTGAATTTATGCTGTAGTTCTACAGAAGTGATGGAGCCAGATAATGTTTATGCTCATTCATCTTTTCTTGTTGCTCCAATGCCTGCTCTTTCCACTTGCATTCAACTGGACAGTTTGCAGCTAAAACAGGATGTCCTACAAAGACTTCCCAGAGCATGAGTGGAAAAGATCTTATCAGGTTCTGCTTCAAATGAATATATACTATCTCTTTTTCAGTACTTTGGCCTTATTTTTGCATTTAGGCACGTACAAGAGAAAGTAATGAGCAATTACGCATTTCAAGTCCTTGTAGACATAATTCTAATCCTATAAATCTGAAAATAAGCATACAGAACAATTTTAACTGATTATTAGTCTGATTAAAAGTTTAGGGTAGGTAGAATGGAAATGATGTGGTAAGAGTTTTGCCTCAAACATAACTATGGAAATGTGAGTAATGTTTTCACGGTAAAATCTTCTCAGGCTCACCCCAAACCACTCATTAAACTAACTTAGCATTCAGTTCTATTAACTCTTATTCATACTGCTGGTATTTCTGTGGAAAAAGGAAAAAGAAGATGGAGAATTTTGGTTGTTCCAAAACCCTAGTATTGATGCATCCAAATTAGCCTCTGAGGCATATTCCCACAGGATTTCTTGATGCAGTCTTGTAATTGTGTGTTTTCTTGGTGCTATGTCTTCGATAGAAGCAGTCTTGCTATATTGTTTTTAATAGATCTCTCATACTTGTACACACAGATTTAAGTTGCCTACGTTTCATCGTATCTATGGAATTGTGGTATCTATTCACTGCTGTCTAATAGCTTTGGGGAACCACAGAAGCATGCCTGGTCAGCCAAAAGGTTCCCAAGAGCACAGGATTCTCTTTTGGCCATGAGTAAGACAGAAGTAGGGCAGCGACAGGTTTCTGCTCATTGCCAGGGAGGGAAGAATTGAGAAGTTTCGCAATAACAGTTCCTTTGTGGGGAACAGCAATTAATTTCTTTAAGTATTAAAGATTCTTCATTAAGTGCTATACAAGTGCATGCTTACAGAGCTAATGGTTTTAACTGTCCCTCTCTACTGGTACAAGGAGTAAGTGCTTCCACCACAATCAGAAGAAAGCATTTAATGTATGTCTGCTGTGTTGTATGAAAGGGGATCAACAGAATGAAATACAAGCATTTTGGCAATGACATCCTGAAGTATGATTCTTCTCTGTATCTTCCACATGCTTTCAGAAACAGTGCAGTAAATGAAGTAGACTGAGACTGAGTATTTAACACCTGCATGACAAAAAAATAGAAAGATGCTCTGCCTGATGGGAGAGGCTTAGAGAACCTTCTAAGAAATGAAAAATCTTATTTGAAACACAAAACAAGTATAAACCTGCCAAACTATAATATATTAAAATAGGCAGCTTTTCGCTTTCTCCCTCTTTTCACTTCTTTCTTCCAGTCAAAAAGTAGTTTCTTCACATGAATGCAAAGTATTTTGACATCTATCCTGACCAACCACAAAGGAACCTCAGTCTTGTCTTACTGCTAACTGAGGCTAAAAACTATGCTGCAAACATAACATCTGAATTTATACAACTTTATAGCAAAACTGGGGCTGATGCATCATACCAAGATTTAGCCCTTCTAGAATGCTAGAGACGTTACTGAATTGTATGAATCATCCTATGGCAATTTTTGTTCTAGTCTGGTTATCTGAAACCCAGAATCACAATGTTTGCACTTTTGGGGCGATGATATTATTATGTCCACTTTGCAGTGGACATAAAAAAATGTGTTAAGTGACTTGATGGAGTAAAAAATACCTATGTGGAAAAGGATAGGCTTTAGAGCATAGGATGCTTTCAGCTCCTGAGCTGAATCTGTTGAACTGCATTCAATCATTTTTATTACTTCAAGATGTGGTCTCAGAAATACTTGGGGTAAGCTTTCTTATCACAAGGAAAAGATTATAATTCATACAAAAAATTCCTTTTATTCAGTGTCTCCTTCTCAGGTAAAATGTGTATAAAAGTTATCAATTCCATACGGTCAAGCATATGTTATGAAATGCTTGTGTCCACATATGAGGCACATGACAATATTTCAATAGCTTGCTCCTTTGAACTTCTTGGTGGAGAAACATAACAAAAGTATAAATTGTAGTTAGCTGTACTTCTCCATTCATAACAGATACACTAATGAACAACCCCTAACAGCATAAACAGATGACATTGAACAATAATTCAAAGAAAAGAATTCAAAGCTAGGCAAAGTCTGCAAAATTTAAGTGTTAAGCATAACCCTCAGACAATGAAATGTCAGTCATTGCTGATAATCAGCTATTCTGTAATGGTGTGAATGTAAAGCCAAAGGATATACAGTTGGTGCTTATACCAGAGGAATTACAGCATTGCAGATGGTTGAGGTTGGAAGGGACCACTGGAGGTCATCTTGTTCAACCCCTGTGGTTAAGGAGGGCCACCTAGAGATGATTGCCCAGGACGATGTCCAGACATTTTTTAATATCACCAAAGATGGGGGCAACCTGTTCCAGTGCTTGGTCACCTTCACTAAAAAAAAGTGATTCAAACAAGGGCACTTTTCTGGCTCTTGGTCAGATTTTTGTCCCCCAGGATTCCCAGTTGGCCGGGAGCATGTACTGGTGCATGAGGTTGTTTCTCCCCAGGTGCAGGACATTGCATTTCTCTTTATCAAACTTTACGAGATTCCTGTTTGCTCATTTCTCTGCATATTTAAAGAGTGCAAAAATGCACCACGTAATCCAAAAATACCAAAACAAGAAAACTGCTGTGCTGCAAACTGGCTTCTTGAACACCAGGTCCAGAGGTGCCCCACTAGCAAGCAGTCAGATGTTAAAAATCAGTGCTGCTTTCCCTTTAATCTCTCTAGACAATCAGAATTAGAGATAAACCACCTCAGGACTGTGGTCTCTGCAGCCTCCAGTGGTACAGTGTACCACATTCAGAGAAGACCTTGGTTCTTCCATGGAAGCATTAATACATGTTTGTATAACTCAGTATGCCACCATCAGCAATAAAAGAAGTAAAAGTGTTCTTTTGCATAAAGAGCTAAAATGGTGCTTCCAAACACCAGCTCAGAAAATCTCTGATTACTTTGCCATTGATACCTTTTTTCCAGAATGTAACAAATGTGAATAAAGTATAGTAGTCCAATGTGGCAGCCTGCTTCCCACTCCAGGAACTCAGAAACAATGGGATTGGGCTTTTTTCCAGATTTCAGAATTAGGCCTGTCATCCCAAGGAAATAAAGTGAGCGTATCTTCAGAATGTAGCAGAACAAGGGTTAGCTGTTCTACAGTTTCCTTCTAGTTTCACCCCGTATAATTAAACCAGCATTCATGGTAATTTTTGATACATCACTGTTGGGGCTGGGGGCAGAAAAGCTATCGTCACCTTTTTCCATGAATGGTGCTGGCTCCTGTCCTTTTCCTGGCCTTCCCCTTCCTACATCCTTTCTTCTTACATCTGCTCTCTCTGATACTCCTGTTGAGGCGCAGTTGTTGGCTCTGATCTCCGGGGGCTGGGGCTGCAGCAGTGCTAACACTAATGGACTTGGTTTACTCCATGCAGCTGGTGTGTCTCTGTGCTGCTGTCCCTAGTGCGTGCTGTAGGTCCTACACCAACCATGCTGCACCCTTCTCCAGCGCACCCCACATCCATACCCTCTGGAACTCTTTTTAGTGGCTTAGACAGCTCCATACCTGTTGCCGTGAATAGTCAGCAAAGGACCGCACTGCCGACAGTGACATCTGCCGTTGGAGTCAGTGGCTGAGGTTGCCACTCAAAACGTCCCTCTAGTCAAAGTCAAAACAAGGGTGCCCACACCTGGATTGTGGTTAGGAAGGCTCTGAGCAGAGGGGAATATGCTGCATGTCCTTCAGTGGCCTCAAAACAACACCAATAGCCACATCATCAGCTCCATCCAGTGGGAGCTGGAACAAGAAACAGCTGGAAGTTCAGTCATCATCAACCCTGGAATTAGTGTGCCTTCTATACTAGTTGCAGGGAAAGAGCCATTTTCAAGTTACACATGATCGTTAATTGCAAGTGCCCAGATAGTGTTAAGGGAAAGCAAAGATCTGATTAATCAAGTATATATTTGTAAGGTTGTAAGGGGGTTTCATAGATCATGTGCAAGCTAACACAGCTTTTGTTTTGTTTTGATAAGAGAAGGCAAAGAAGTATATTAGGGCAGAGGTGAGGATGGTAAGGAGTTGTTTGTGAAAATAACTTTTCCTGAATCAAGTAAAAACTTGAAGAATGTTTCAGAAAAAAAATCTCAAAAAGAACATAAAAAAATTCCCTAAGCACACATATGCGCAGCCCTACTCCTGCCCTTTATCCTGTAAGGCAAGAAAGAAAACTGGTATATGCTCTTTTTAATGAAGCAGAGGCCTTTCGCCAGTCATTTTGTTTAATCTCCCTTCTCAGTATTCCACATCTGTGGAATATATTTCTCCAGCAATCTCATTTTAATAACATATTCTAATCCATTAAACTCACTCTGGTGAGCTTGCAGTGAACCATGACATTTCCAAATCAAAGTAAAATCAAAGGCCTTAAAGCAGACTGCAGTTCTAAAATTCTTTTTCGTATCCCTTCACTTTATTTACAGAAGATTCATATGTTCAAATATACCAAATCATCATGACAGACAATTATGATGTCGTATTTTTTGAAACAATGTCAAATACTGAACTGACGGATCTGCAGAAAACTGTGAAATAGCAAAAAACCCCAAAGCCAAACAGTGATGGATGAAAGATGACCAGTAATGAGCACATCCAAACTTTGTTTTCTCTGCTGGTTTATCTGACAGTCGATACTTTTGCAGCACCAGGTGAAGTCCTGCTAATGCAATGATTTAAATCCTTAACATGATCCCTTATTCCAAATGCCATCTACCTGGGTACAGGGCAAACAGTCCCAATACCAGGGTATGACAGGGCTTCTTAACCTCTGCAAAGCCTTGTTTTTCCTGACCAACACGGGGATATGGATTGTGACATGGATTGTTACACATGGTTTCTCAGATGTGAGATTGTCTCAATGTGTAGCTTAGGCTTACTCATATTTTTGATCTCTGTACCTGTATAAGGAAATTGTTCTGGGACAAATCACAGGAACAAGCTTTCTTGAAAGCAAATACATAGCAGGTAGGAAGAAAACTACATTGCTAAAGCAAGCAAGGATAATGGAGTACTAAACCAAATAGAAAAAAATCATTTTTAGGGTTGCCTTCAAATGATTGCAGGAAATCCAAAGAGCTGAATATAAGTGTTGAATTTTTATTTGCAGCAAGTCAAGCAGGTGATTTTTGCATCTTCTTCAAATATTGGATTTTAATTTTAGTACTCCATACATATGAAAATTAAGCATAGCTAAAGAGATAAACATTTCTATTCTTCACTCTTTTGTTTTATCAGACATGTTTAAATCTCGTCTTGCACAGTGGAAATTACTATTTCTATTTTGCAAATGTAAAATAGAAATATTAGAATATGATCAAATAACTGCTTAGTCTCCTCTTTGTCAAGTTTTCACTATAAAGCTCACTTTCCAGTCCCTTAATCATTTGCACTTCTCTTCCGTGACTCCACTCCAGTTAAAGGAGATCTTTCTTCAGTTTGAAATATCAGAAATAGAACTAACTCCCCAGCAACAGTCACACTAATGCCAAATACAGGGACATGTGGCATCTATCCACTTGTGCTATAGTTTCCACAGGTTTCTGGCCATAGATTAGATTAACTCCTTCTGCCACAGCACCTCACTGAGACTTCTGTCCAAGGATTGCTACTGTGACCAAAGCTCTTCTGTCACAGGGACTAAGACCATTAAAGGTCCTTTAAAGATAACCTACGTTATCTTTATCTTTTTATCTGTTTCCCAGATACACGAGTTTGTATTTTTCCTATGGAAACCCATATTGTTTACTTATTCCAAAACTCTAATGCCTGTTCAGTGCCATCATACCTTTTCTTTACAACGTACTGTCAGACCAGGAACTATTTTATCAGCATCATGTATTACGTACTGAGTGTGCCTTTTCCTCAGCTACAGTTCAGAAGTATTTCTTAGCATGTCTGTTTTGGGTTTTTTTCATTATTTCTAGTTCTATTGTTGGCCGTTTGTGAATGGACCAGTGTTCTGGGTTCAGCAGCAGCAGTCATTTTTCTCCTTCTCAGTAACTGGTGCAGTGCTGTGTTTTTGACTTTCGGCCTCGGAACAGCACTGATAACACCAATGCTTTTAGTTATGGCTTAGTGATGTTTGGTCTGGCCAAGGACTTTCTGAGGCTCATGCTCTGCCAGGGAGGAGGGGAAGCCGGGAGGAAGCAGAGACAGGGCACCTGACCCAAACTGACCAAAGAGGT